>DWRD01000097.1:0-14810 GCA_022318305.1 Gerosis bhagava
CTGTCGCCAAAGCGCGCGAAACCGCAACCGCTTAAATGCTCCGGGAAAACCAATAAATTTAGGCCGCTAACGTTTGTTAGCGGCTTTTTTTTTGCCCCACGGGGGACTAACATACAGGAAACTGCAGCCACGAGGAGTTACTGATGAAACTGTTCTACAAGCCCGGCGCCTGTTCCCTTGCCTCTCATATCGCCCTGCGCGAAAGCGGCCTCGACTTTACCATCGATAGCGTCGACCTGGCGAAGAAACGCCTCGAAAACGGCGATGACTACCTGCTGATTAATCCTAAGGGTCAGGTTCCCGCGCTGCTGCTTGACGATGAAGTGCTGCTGACCGAGGGTGTGGCCATCATGCAGTATATTGCCGACCGCGTGCCCGACCGCCAGCTGCTGGCGCCAGTGGGCACCATTGCCCGCTATCAGACGCTGGAATGGCTGAATTACGTCGCCACCGAACTACATAAAGGCTTTACTCCGCTGTTCCGTCCGGACACCCCGGAAGACTACAAGCCAACGGTGCGCGCCCTGCTGGAGAAAAAGCTGCAGTATGTCGATGAGGCGCTACAGGATAAACAGTGGTTGAATGGGCATCGCTTCACCATCGCCGATGGCTACCTGTTTACGGTCCTGCGCTGGGGCTATGCGGTGAAACTGAATATGGAAGCTTACGCTAATATTGGCGCCTGGATGGCGCATGTCGCGGCGCGTCCGTCCGTTGCGGCGGCGCTGTCGGCGGAAGGTCTGAAGTAAATCATCGGCATGCCCGCAAGCGGGCATGCCATCGCGCTTACAGTTGCGTTGCGCTGAAGTAATGTTCCGGTTTGGCGATGCGGTCCTGCGCCGCCACCACCTGCAGTTCATACTCCTGCATATTTTTGGTTGCCAGCATGATTTCATACACTGCCGCAGTGACGTGCTCAAGGGCGTCGCGCAGGCTGGCGCCCTGCAGTAGCTTAACCAGCAGCAGGCCGCTGGTCACATCGCCCACGCCGACCGGCTGACGGCTGCCAAAATCGACCAGCGGGCGGCTAATATGCCAGGCTTCATCCGCCGTCACCAGCAACATCTCAAAGCGATCCATACTCATACCCGCCCGCGCCAGATGCTTCACCAGCACTACCTGAGGCCCTTGCGCTATAAGCTCACGGGCCGCGCTAACGGCTTCATCAACGTTGGCCACCGGATGGCCGCACAGGATCTCCAGCTCGACAAGATTCGGCGCGATGATATCACTGGCCGGCAGAGCATAGCGTACGTGGAATTCAGCCACTCCAGGAGCGACGATGCAGCCTTTTTCCGGATGCCCCATAACCGGATCGCAAAAGTATTTTGCCGCCGGATTCGCCGCTTTCACCTGACGCACGATGCCGAGAATATGTTCGCCCTGCTCGGCGGAACCAAGATAGCCGCTCAGTACCGCATCGCAGCTCTGCAGCTTATCGATATCGGCAATCCCCTGCACGATTTCGGTCAAATGCGAAGGCGGCATGACGCAGCCGGTCCATTTGCCGTATTGCGTATGGTTGGAGAACTGTACGGTATTGAGGGGCCAGACGTTGGCGCCGAGACGGCGCATCGGAAATTCAGCGGCGCTGTTGCCCGCATGGCCAAACACGACGTGAGACTGAATGGCGAGGATGTTCTTCATTTTCTTACCACAACCCTAAAAAGAAAAAAGGGCGTGGTTTCCCACGCCCTGGTTTTATTTTTTATTTCCAGCAGACCAGGCAGTAATTCTTCTTACCGCGACGTAGTAAGGTGTAGCGGCCGAACAGGCGGTCGCTATCGCTGAATACATATTCCGGATCGGACTGTTTTTCACCGTTAATGGTCACCGCGTTGGAGGCTACGGTTTTACGCGCCTGACCGCGAGACGGCTGCAGCTCGGAATCCACCAGCGCCTGCAGAAGATCGGCGCCCTTTTCCATTTCGATCATTGGCACGCCGTCTTGCGCCAGCTGTTCGAAATCCGCTTCGCTCAGGTCACTCAGATTGCCGTTGAACAGGCTTTCGGTAATGCGCTTAGCCGCTTCCAGGCCTTCTTCGCCGTGGACCAGACGCGTCACCTGCTCTGCCAGTACGTACTGCGCGCGCGGCGCTTTACCGCTGTTCTTATCTTCTTCTTCCAGCGCATTGATCTCGGCAATGTCCATGAAGGTGAAGAACTTCAGGAAGCGATAAACGTCTGCGTCCGCGGTGTTGATCCAGAACTGGTAGAATTTGTACGGACTGGTTTTCTTCGGATCCAACCATACCGCGCCGCCCTCGGTTTTACCGAACTTGGTGCCGTCGGCTTTGGTGATCAGCGGAACGGTCAAACCGAAGACCTGATTCTGGTGCAAACGACGAGTCAGGTCGATACCTGAAGTGATGTTGCCCCACTGATCGGAACCACCGATTTGCAGCGCCACGCCGTGCAGTTTATTCAGGCAAGCAAAGTCATAACCCTGCAGCAGGTTATAGGAAAACTCGGTGAAAGAGATCCCCTGATCGTCACGGTTCAGACGCTGCTTCACCGCTTCTTTGTTGATCATCTGGTTCACAGAGAAGTGCTTGCCGATATCACGCAGGAAGGTCAGCACGTTCATGCCGCCAAACCAGTCGTAGTTATTCGCGGCAATCGCCGAGTTGTCGCCGCAGTTGAAATCGAGGAATGGCGCAACCTGTTTACGGATTTTATCCACCCACTGCTGCACGGTATCTTCGGTATTGAGTTTACGCTCAGCGGCTTTAAAGCTCGGGTCGCCAATCAGACCGGTCGCGCCGCCGACCAGCGCCACAGGCTTATGGCCTGCCTGCTGGAAGCGTTTCAGGCATAACAATGGAACAAGATGCCCCAAGTGCAAGCTGTCAGCGGTAGGATCGAAGCCGCAATAGAGCGCGATCGGGCCTTGCGCCAGTCGCTCTGCTAACGCTTCTTCGTCCGTCACCTGGGCTACCAGCCCCCGCTCTTGCAATTGTTTAATCAAGTTACTGCTTGCCATCAAATTCTCCATGTATAAACGACTGCACCTTTGCCGGTACACGACTTTTCGCCAGACGCGAAAGGTACATAGAATAAAGCGCCGGAGCACGTAGCACCAGCGCTTAAAACAACATTTTGCGTCCTTTATGGCGCCAGACGGTCGATTTGCCAGCCATCATTTTGCCGCTGGTATAAAAAGCGGTCGTGCAGACGATGTTCACCGCCCTGCCAGAACTCCATTTGTTCGATGCTAACGCGGAAACCGCCCCAGAAACTTGGCAACGGCACTTCGCCTTGCTGGAATTTCTGTTTCAACTCGAGGAATTTACTTTCCAGGATCCCACGAGCGGAGATACGGCTGGACTGTTGGGAGACCCACGCGCCAATCTGGCTATCGCGCGGTCGGCTGTGGAAATACTTCACCACTTCCAGCGTCGACAGACGTTCTGCCTGACCTATTACCATGACCTGGCGTTCCAGCATATGCCAGGGAAACAGCAGGCTGATACGGGGATTTTTTTCGATTTGATGTGCTTTGCGACTACCCAGGTTGGTATAGAACACCAGCCCTTTTTCGTCATAGTGCTTTAACAATACGATGCGTTGATAGGGCTGGCCGTTTTCATCAACAGTCGCGACTACCATCGCCGTCGGGTCTGCGAGCTTAGCGTCGCAGGCCTGACGCAGCCAACGTTCAAATAACGTCAGGGGTTCAGCGGGAAGATCGTGGCGACGAAGGCCGCCACGGGTATATTCACGGCGCAGATGCGCGATTTGCTGCAATTCGTCGTTATCAGACATAACCATTGAGATCGTTGTCATAGGGTGGCGTTATTGTGCGCCCCCGCTACGGAAATCTCAACGTTTCGCGGTCTGTAACTGGCAGTTATCCAACACCGCGCGGTCGCGTTTATAAACGGTGGCGCTGTCGCCTTTCGACCAGAACACATAAACGCCATCAGTATAACGAGCCCCGGAAGCCGAGAGCCCCTGGGTCAGGTTTAATTGCTGATTATCATAGATAAAGCTCACCTGCTGACGAGCGTTGTTCAAATGGACGGTCAACGGTTTTTGATCGCACTGATATTCAAGGGTGTCGGTCTGCATCCGTTCAACGAATTGGTTGTAATAGCTACACCCAGCGAGCATAAAAGGAACTACCGCAATAAGAATTTTTTTCATGTGTATGCCTTCGACTTTCCCGGTCAGGAGAGCAAACCGCCCTCCCGGAATTTCGTCCAGTTTACCGGTAAATAAAAAATAGCGACTTCAGTTAACTCTGATTCTGCGCTCGATTCGCGGGATAGATGGCGCCAAGAATTGTCGCTTCGCTGGCGCCGGTGACGGAGGGAAGATTCCCCGGCAGACCGGCAAGCGCACGCCACGCCAGCCACGCAAAGGCCAACGCTTCCATATCGTCGCCGCTGATACCGGCGTCATCGGTGGTCGTGACTTCAGTCCCTGGCAGCAATGCCGCCAGACGCGCCATCAACAGCGGATTCCGCGCCCCGCCGCCGCAAACTAACAAACGCTCGCAGCCGCCGCTTAACAAAACCTGCTCACTGATGGACACCGCGGTCAGTTCTGTCAGCGTGGCCTGAACATCCTGCCCCCGCAGATGGGTATAGCGCGCCAGATGCTTTTCCAGCCAACCATAGTTGAAATACTCACGACCGGTGCTCTTCGGCGCGGGTAACGCGAACCAGGGGTCGCTTAACATATCCTGCAGAAGTGGTAGTAAGACTTTGCCTTCACTGGCCCATTGCGCGTCTTTATCATAGGGTTTACCGCACTGGCGCCAGATCCAGGCGTCCATCAGCATATTCCCCGGCCCGGTGTCATAACCGCGTACCGGCTGCCCCGGAACCAGCAACGAGAGGTTGGCAATGCCGCCGATGTTAAGCACCATGCGCCTTTCAACCGGGTGCGCCAACAGAGCCTCATGGAAGGCCGGGACAAGCGGCGCGCCCTGACCGCCAAGCGCCATATCGCGGCGGCGGAAATCCCCCACAACGGTCACGCCGGTATGCGCAGCGATCTGGTTGTTATCGCCTATTTGCATGGTGTGCGGGGCATCGCCGGTCGGTTCATGCCACACCGTCTGACCATGGCAACCGATGGCGACAACATCTTCAGGCTGAAGGTTCTGCTGGCGCATCAGCGCTAATACTGCATCCGAAAAAAGCCGCCCCAAACGGGTATCCAGACGCCCCAGTTGCGACAAGGTCAGCTGCTGCCCCTGGCAAATCGCTAATATTTCTTCTTTCAGTTTGACCGGGATGGGGTACGAGAGGCTCGCCTGCTGCGCCACCATGTTTTCATTTATCGCCGCCAGAACGACATCTACGCCATCAAGGCTGGTGCCAGACATTACGCCAATAAAACGACCTGATTTCATACGCCTACCCTCATTCCATGACTTTTGCAGAACCATCAGTGCATCATAAAGCAGGGTTCAATGCTATGGCGCACTAATACTTTTTAACAATAGTTCTGCCGCGACGATTTGTTAGGTAAAGTACTTACGTTTATTCGTCGTTAAAGCGAACCTTATTATTTTTAAACAGTCCATAAGGAAGCTATGCCAGCGAACGCTTAAATGCCATATAATTGACCACATGGAAGTTCACTGGAACATTTTTGGTACACAGGAGATTCATAAATGATTTTACGTGTTTTGGCTGTCTCGATGATTGGCTTAACCCTGGCGGGTTGCGTCAGCAGCAGCGGTCTATCTGGCGATGTTTACACAGCATCAGAAGCCAAGCAGGTGCAAAGCGTGACCTACGGTACCATCGTACATACCCGTGCGGTGCAGATCCAAAGCGGCGATGACAGCAATGCTATCGGCGCGATTGGCGGCGCGGTACTCGGTGGCTTCCTTGGTAATACCATTGGCGGCGGCACCGGTCGTTCTCTTGCAACCGCTGCAGGCGCGGTTGCCGGCGGCGTAGCCGGTCAGGGCGTACAGGGCGCGATGAACAAAACGCAAGGCGTTGAGCTGGAAATCCGCAAAGATGACGGCAATACCATCATGGTGGTTCAGAAACAGGGCAGCACCCCGTTCTCCGTTGGTCAGCGCGTAGCCATTGCCGGCAGCGGCAGTCAAGTGACGGTTTCCCCGCGTTAAGCCTCTCTAATGCGGCCTTAATTGGCCGCATTAATTCTCCAGATTCATTATTTACCACCAAAACATTCATCATACATATATCAATATTATTGATATTTCTGCACGGCAACTTGCGTTTGCGCAATATTCCCCGTTAATTAATTCGTTAGCCTGAAGTGGATTTTCTCATTTAGCGACCTGCGCGTCGTTTTTACCCCCCCATTTTTATCGCGGGAGTTTACCTGTGCCTCTGAATTTAAATCGATTATCGCACCGCTTATTCGCTTATATCACCGCCTGCAGCCTGGCAATTATTACGATTGATATACTATCTGATTCAGTCGTTAATCGTATCCCTACGACTTCATCACCACTTTTTCCTTTGCTGACAATTATATTAATGATTTTTCACATTACTATTTCCTGCTTCATGAGCATGAAGTATTGGTGTGATAAAAGCCGTCTCTATCTGATGCCTATCGCCTTCGCCTTTGCCAGCTCCGCCTTACTGATGCTGGGCACCCTGAGCAGCTATCCCGGCTGGCTACTGTGCAACAGCGAATATATTGTTAAACAAAATGACGCGCTGATTTTTTACTCATTCCGTAATATTTTGATGGTCGTGTTGTTCATCACTGCCATTATTATATACCGCTATCGTCAGTATCTTAATCAAGCGGCCGGCGCGCATACTTTAATATTGACGGGATGTTTTATTTTTAGCGCTACTATTCTTATTTTATCGTGGTTACACTCCAGTAACAGCCCATTATTAAGCATCGATTTTATCGACGACATCACCAGCACTTTTACTCCGTTATGGCATAACTGGATGGGCTGGCTGCTATTTTTCGCCTGGGTATTTACGTTGATATTATTGGTTATACTAACCAAGCTACGTAATATCTTCTGGTATAGCGGCGCATTTTTCTGTGCTGCCTATATATTTACGCTAAACGTATTACTCACAGCGACAGGTAGTCAGCATATTATCGCCTGGAATCAGGCGCGCCTGTTCGAAACTTTGAGTACGTTATTTATGCTGTTCGTACTGTTAAGTGACGTTTTTATTCTCTATCGCGACTCTAACAACAAATACATCAATTCGTATCAGAACTCTATCCGCGATCCGCTGACCAGACTGTACAACCGCAGCTACTTTTACGACACGCTCAGCGGTTTGCTACCGCAGACTTCAGCAACACGACCGCTATCGGTCATCGTCAGCGATCTCGATCATTTTAAGCGCATCAATGACAACTACGGCCATGTTCAGGGCGACAAGGTAATTCAGTTTGCCGCCAGCGTACTACAAACTCATGTGCGCCGTGAGGATATTGCCGCCCGTATCGGCGGCGAGGAGTTTGCCCTGTTGCTGGTAAATACTGATGCTGATGATGCGCTGGCGATAGCCGAGCGAATTCGCCAGATGGTCAGCGCCGGGCAGGCATCACTGCCGGAACGGATGACGATTAGTATGGGGGTCTACACCGTTTCGAGCTCCAACATTGGGGCTGAAGAGTGCGTCAAACGCGCGGATGCGGCTATGTACGCGGCGAAAAACGGTGGCCGCAATCGCGTGGTGGTCTGGCAGGAATAAGAGAAAGGGCTTTGCGAACGCAAAGCCCTTTTCCCGGCTAGTCTTTTGCCTGAAGATCGAGGATATTGTTTTCAAGTTTACGGATTAAGTTGAGCAGCGTTTCGACTTCCTGCTTAGATACACCCGCAAGGATTTCATCACGCGTTTTGCCGATCACGTCTTCCATTTGGTTGATCAGCGGTTCCGCCTTTTCCGTGAGCTTGATACGTTTCGCCCGGCGATCGTTTGCACAAGTCTGGCGAGAAATAAGCCCTTTCTCCTCCAGTTGATCCAGCGTGCGCACCAAAGAGGGCTGTTCAATACCAATAGCCTTGGCCAGCTGGATTTGCGACTGCTCAGGAGGTAGCTGATGAATGTTATGCAGCGTGACCCAGTGCGTCTGCGTTAACTCCAGAGGTTTCAGGCGATGGTCGATCAGCGCGCGCCAAACGCGTACCAAACGTGCCAGATCAGAACCAAGTGGCGATTCCAATTTCATCTCCTTATAATTAGCTTGCTAAGTTATTATACTGCTTTTAGAATAGTGTGCAGCATTTAAATTACCAAAACAAATGAATTACTTGATTCACTAAATTCAAGACAATGATTTACAATGTGAACTAATTCATCACCAAGAACATTATCCCTGCAACGGCAAAGGATTTTTGCTTGTGAAACTGAGTCTTAACACTCCCGGATTGTCGCTACAGGACCTGGTGTTCGGCGCTTCTATCTATTTTCCCCCGTTATTTAAAGCCGTCGTGCTTGGTTTCTTTATCTGGTTAATCGTTCATCGTCAGCTACGCGACTGGATGTACGCCGGCGAAATCTGGCATCCCCTGCTGATGGACCTTTCCCTGTTTGCGCTGGCCGTTTGCCTGGCGCTGGTTCTCCTGACTCTCTTGTGATGCTCATTTCATGAAGAAACTAAAATATCTCTCAACCTTAATTATTGCCGCTATTGCGATTATCGCCGCCTGGCTGGTATGGAATTACTACACTCAGTCACCATGGACGCGGGATGGCAAAATTCGCGCCGAACAGGTCGGCATTACGCCTCAGGTTTCCGGCAGTATTTTGCAGTTGAATGTTAAAGACAACCAGTTGGTCAAAGCCGGCGACGTTTTGTTCCGCATTGACGATACCCCCTATCGCATTGCGGTTTTAAACGCTCAGGCGCAGTTGGCAAAAGCCAAAGCGGAACTGGCAAAAGCCAAAGCCGAGCAAACCAAGGCCGCCAGCGACGTTACTCGCCGCCGCAGTCTTTCGCAAAACTTCATCTCCGCTGAAGATATGGAAACCGTTAATACCGCTTTGAATACCGCCAATACCACTTATGAGGCGGCTAAAGCGGTGGTTGGCGTGGCGCAAGCCGCGCTGGAACATGCGCAGTGGCAGCTGACGCAAACCGAGGTCAAAGCGCCGGTTGATGGCTGGATCACTAATTTGTCAACGCGGGTCGGAGATTACGCCTCCGTCGGCCACCCGGTATTTGCGTTGGTTGATAGTCATTCTTTTTATGTCCTGGGTTATTTTGAAGAGACCAAACTGCGTCACATCCGCGAAGGCGCTAGCGCTCAGGTCGTTCTCTATAGCAGCAAACAAACGTTACAGGGTCACGTTTCCAGCATCGGCCGCGCCATCGTTGATCAGAGCGTCGAAGGCGGTTCGGCGCTGGTCGCTAATATTAAACCCAACATTCCATGGGTACGCCTCGCGCAACGCGTACCGGTACGTATTGAGTTCGATAAGCTGCCTGCGGACGTCACGCTGGTTTCAGGTACCACTTGCACCGTATCGATTGGCGGACAGTAATGAAGCTGCAGGCTCTGCGCTGGCAATCACTGCCGTGGTTTAAAGCCAGCCGTCCGCAATGGCGCTACGCGTTACGCAACGGCATTGCGATGTGTCTGGCGCTTAGCATCGCCTATGCGCTGGATCTTGATGAGCCCTACTGGGCAATGACCTCCGCCGCGGTCGTCAGCTTCCCGACCGTTGGCGGCGTTATCAGCAAGAGCTTTGGTCGTATCGCCGGCAGCCTGCTCGGCGCCTGCGCCGCCCTGCTGTTGGCCGGCCATACCCTTAACGACCCGTGGCTATTCTTGTTCAGTATTTCAGCCTGGATTGCGCTCTGTACCTGGGCCTGCGCGATGTTCACCAATAACGTCGCCTACGCTTTTCAACTGGCAGGCTATACCTGCGCAATTATCGCCTTCCCGGTTATTAATGTTGCCGACGCGAATGAACTGTGGACTATCGCTCAGTCGCGAGTTTGTGAAGTGATTGTGGGGATATTGTCCGGCGGGTTCATGATGATGATCCTGCCCAGTACCTCAGATGGCGTCACGCTGCTGACGGCACTGAAGAATATGCATTCCCGGCTATTAGAGCATGCCAGCCTGCTGTGGGTGCCGGAAACCACCGATGCGATTCGTAGCGCCCATGAAAGCGTCATCGGCCAGATCCTGACCATGAATTTGCTGCGTATCCAGGCCTTCTGGAGCCACTACCGTTTCAGACGGCAGAATCCCTTGCTGAATTATCTGCTGCATCAGCAGTTGCGAATGACCAGCGTCATCTCCAGCCTGCGAAGAATGTTATTGAACTGGCCGGATGCGCCTGGCAATACGCGAGCGGTGCTCGAAACGCTACTCAGCGAGCTCGCCAATCCGCACGCAAATGTTTATAGCGTGGCGCGGATTCTGGTACCGCTGGCCCCCGGCCCTAACGCCGACTATCGCCATCTGGCGTTCTGGAAACGGCTGCGTTATTTCTGTCGTATCTATCTCGAAAGCAGCCGCTGGATCCGCCGCATCGAGAACGCCAGCGCTATCACCGAGTTTAACGTCCCTTCGGCGCCGGCGCTGTCGCGTCATACCGATCAGGCTGAAGCGTTATGGAACGGCTTACGTACCTTCTGCGCGCTGGTGGCCGTGGGCGCCTGGGGTATCAGCACCCAATGGCAGGCCTGCGCCGCCGCGCTCACCCTCGCCGCCATTAGCTGCGTACTCTACTCAATATCGCCGTCGCCATTTAAATCGCTCACCTTATTGATGCGTACCCTGGTGCTGTTGTCGCTGTTCAGTTTTGTGGTGAAGTTTGGCTTAATGGTGCAGATAACCGACCTGTGGCAGTTTTTACTGTTTCTGTTCCCGCTGCTCACCACCATGCAGTTATTGAAACTCCAGATGCCGAAGTTCGCTGGGCTATGGGGGCAGTTAATCGTCTTTATGGGATCGTTTATTTCGGTCACCAACCCTCCGGTTTATGACTTTGCCTCGTTTCTTAATGATAATCTCGGCAAAATTATCGGTGTTGGTCTGGCGTGGCTTGCCTTTGCGGTTATCAGTCCCGGCTCAGATGCGCGGAAAAGTCGCCGCCATATCCGTGCGTTACGGCGTCACTTTGTCGATCAGTTGAGCCGCCGCCCGCAGCATAGCGAGCACGAATTTGAGTCTCTGGTGTATCACCACATTAGCCAGTTGAGCAGCAGCCAGGACGCGCTGGCGCGACGTTGGCTGCTGCGCTGGGGCGTAGTGCTGCTCAACTGCTCGCATGTCGTGTGGCAACTACGTGATTGGGAGACACGTTCAGACCCCCTCTCACAAGTACGCGACTTGTGTATCAGCCTGCTTCGCGACGTCATGAGCGAACGCGGCGTCCAGCAACGTCCACTTGCCTCGACGTTGCTGGAGTTGCAGCGGATCTGCGATACCCTTAACCATCATCATCAGCCGGCGGCTAAAGAGCTGGCGGCGATAATCTGGCGGTTATACTGCTCGCTATCGCAGCTGGAACAGGCGCCAATTGCCGGCACCATTACCGAACGGACTACTTAATCACCCCGCAGGCAAAACGCTCGCCGCCGCCGCCCAGCGGCTGCGGGCTATCGGCCATATTATCGCCGCCGACATGAACCATCAGCGCTTTGCCCTTCACTTCCGCGAGCGTTTTCAGGCGCGGGGCAATAACCGGTTGGTTAGCCACCCCATCGTCGTTGACCACCAGCAGTGGAAGATCGCCAAGATGCCCTGCGCCCAGCGGCCCTTCATGCTTACCGGTATGTTGCGGATCGAAATGACCGCCCGCCGCGCCGGCGGCGACCGCTTTACCGTCTTTTATCGCCGGCTGGCAGCTTCCCTCAGCGTGGATATGAAAACCGTGTTTGCCCGGCGGAAGCGCGCGTAAATCAGGAGTAAATTCAAGTCCTCTGTCGGTTTCAGTAATTTTAACGCTACCGACGGCCTGGCCAACGCTCTGGCTGGTGACAAGATTAAGGGAGACATCTTCACTGGCGGCCTGCGCGCCAGCGCAAAATGCGAGAGTGAAAATAGCGAGTAAACATCGTTGCATAACACCTCCGGATTAGCTGTATCCCTGATAAGTGTAAACCAGGTAGCGGCATCCGGAGGCGTAAGATGGTTTAAGGAACGTCGTAACCCAGCGCCGCTTTACGAATGCGGAACCACTGCTGGCGCGTCATAGGCAGTTTTTCCGCCACAATCGCCGAGCGCACGCGCTCGATTTTGCCCGAGCCGATAATCGGCAGCGGTTTCGACGGCAGGCGCAGCACCCACGCATAGACGACTTGCTCAATGCTATCTGCATTGAGCTCCTGGGCAATTTGCGCCAGCTCATCGCGCAGCGGTTGGAAGCTCTCGTCATTGAACAGGCGTCCGCCGCCGAGACACGACCAGGCCATCGGGCGAATGCGCAACTGCTGGAGCTGATCGAGGGTACCGTCAAGCAATAGAGGCTGATGTACCGGTGAGATCTCGACCTGGTTAGTGGCCAGGGTGAAAGGCAGGCGCGATTGTAATAGCGTAAACTGCGCCGGCGTAAAGTTAGATACGCCAAAGTGGCGCACTTTCCCACTATGATGTAGCGCGAGGAAAGCCTCTGCGACTTCGTCGGCATCCATCAGCGGATCCGGGCGATGAATCAGCAGTAAATCGAGATGATCGGTCGCCAGATTGCGCAGCGATTGTTCGGCGCTAAGAATGATGTGGTCGCGATCGGTGATATAGTGACCAATGGTATTTTCCGCACGCGCTTTAGTCGCAATCCCACACTTGCTAACGATTTCCATACGGCTACGCAGGTGCGGCGCTCGCTTCATCGCTTCGCCAAAAGCGGCTTCACACTGGTAATCGCCGTAGATATCGGCGTGGTCGACGGTAGTAATTCCTAGATCCAGGTGCTGCTCAATGAAACCAACCAACGCGTCTGTGGACATTTTCCAGTCCATTAGCCGCCAGTAACCCATAACAAAACGTGAAAATTCCGGCCCCTGCGGAGCCATAGCAATACGCTGAACCATAAACGCTTCCTCGACAAAAAAGTGTTCTGAGTATACGCATATTTGTCTTCAAAACAGTGAGGGTTGCTGCGGTTCTTCCGCGGGCGCCTGCTTAGCCGCGCGAATTTTACGCAGTAAACGCTGGCGGCACAGACGCAGGACCTCTTGTTTTTGCGCATCGCTCAGCTTTTGCCAATTGAAGCGCTCATCACGGCTACGAAAACAGCCGCGACAATAACCGCGTTCATCGGACTGACATATTCCCCGGCACGGACTCTGTACCGGGAAAAACTCAAGCTGCTCTGCCACCACCGCTCTCCCGTTTATTCTCTCTGTCTCTCATTGAAGACGCTCTGCCGCTCGCGCGCAACTTTTGTTGGTTTGTTATCCTCGCAGAATGATCATTTTGCTTGCATTAGACCAATCGGTCTACTACAGTGTGCCCCATGAACAGACACAGCGAATGCGATACCCGAGAACACATCCTCGTCACCGGCGAACAACTATGCATGCATCGTGGTTTTACCGGAATGGGCTTAAGTGAACTTCTGAAAACCGCGGAAGTGCCGAAAGGCTCTTTCTATCACTACTTTCGCTCAAAAGAAGCCTTCGGCGTCGCGTTGCTTGAACATCACTACACCGGCTATCTGCAGCGCCTGGTTGACCACTTTGACCATGGCGAAGGCAACTACCGCGACCGACTGCTGGCCTACTATCAGCACACGCTGAATCAGTTTTGCCAACAGGGTATTATCAGCGGTTGCTTAACCGTGAAGCTGTCGGCAGAGGTGTGTGACTTGTCGGAAGATATGCGTACCGCCATGGATAAAGGCGCCAGCCAGATTATCGCCCTGTTGGGCGAAGCGCTGGAAAAAGGCCGCCTGGAGGGTAGCCTGCTGTTTGAGGGGGAAGCAATTACCCTTTCACAGGTGCTGTACTCGTTGTGGTTGGGGGCCAATTTACAGGCCAAAATTACGCGTAGCGCAACGCCGCTGGAAAGCGCCCTTGCTCACGCCAAACAGATCATTGCAGCGCCTGCGGTTTAACAGGCGTTTTTATTTAACCAGTTACAAGACGACCGGTCTACTCAGGAGTCATTATGTCAGAATCTAAATTGTTCAGCCCGTTAAAAGTCGGTGCGGTGACCGTACCTAACCGCGTATTTATGGCTCCGCTGACCCGTCTGCGCAGCATCGAGCCTGGCGACATCCCTACTCCGCTGATGGCTGAGTACTATCGTCAGCGCGCCAGCTCCGGCCTGATTATCACCGAAGCGACGCAAATTTCCGCCCAGGCGAAAGGCTATGCCGGTGCGCCGGGCCTGCATAGCGCAGAGCAAATGGCCGCATGGCAAAAAATCACCGCTGGCGTACATGCTGAAAACGGTCATATCGCCGTGCAACTGTGGCACACCGGGCGTATTTCTCATAACAGTCTGCAGCCAGGCGGCGCCGCGCCGGTTGCGCCATCGGCGCTGAGCGCAGGCACGCGTACTTCGCTGCGTGATGAAAACGGTCATGCCATTCGCGTCGATACATCGATGCCGCGCGCGCTGGAAACGGACGAAATCCCAGGCATCGTTGATGACTTCCGTCAGGCGGTAGGCAATGCCCGCGATGTGGGTTTCGATCTGGTAGAGCTGCACTCCGCGCACGGTTATCTGCTGCACCAGTTCCTGTCGCCTTCTTCTAACCAGCGTACCGACCAGTACGGCGGTAGCGTTGAAAACCGCGCCCGTCTGGTGCTGGAAGTGGTCGATGCCGTCAGCAAAGAGTGGAGCGCCGACCGTATCGGCATTCGCGTGTCGCCAATCGGTAGTTTCCAGAACGTCGATAACGGCCCGAACGAGGAAGCCGATG
>DWRD01000098.1:0-14609 GCA_022318305.1 Gerosis bhagava
TTCGCCAATTGCCGGATGCGCCTCGGCAACCGGCTGCAGCAGCGCGACAATTTCATTAAATTCGCGGAACGCGTTCATAGCGAGGAACGGCGTCAGGGCGAAGACCAGCTCCGGCTTGTGGTTGGGATCTTTATAGTTGCGCTCGGCGGCATCCAGCGGAATACCCGCGGCGTTCTCTTTGGCAAAGCCAATTTCCGACGCGCGTTTATTCGGGTGAACCTGGATGGAGAGCGGCTGGGCGGCGCACAGTACTTTGAACAAGAACGGCAGTTCGCCAAAACGCTCGGCGACGTTAGCGCCGAGGAGGGCATTTTTATCGGCTTCAATGACCTCGCGCAGCGACTGCGGCTGGCCGTCGGCGTTAAGGATCCGCGAGCTGCTTTTCGGGTGTGCGCCCATCCACAGTTCCGCCATCGGCAGGTTGTCCGGATTGGCGATACCGTAAAGGTCGGTTAACGCGGTGTGACTTCCCCATGCATAGTTTTGCACTGAGTTAATGAGCTTCTGCATTCTCAATCCCTGTTTCCACATAAAAATGTTGGCTCTATTAAACCAACAAATCGTCGAGAAGCAACTGCTGAAAGAAAAAGTCGTCCTTGTCTCAGTTTTTGTTAAAAAATTGTGTAAGATTGATCGACTCGCTTTTCTACAGGCAAATGGAGTGTCTGCCTGAAACATAATCAGCCAAGCAGTAAGTGAGAGTACAATGTCGAACAAACCGTTTGTTTATCAGGATCCTTTTCCGCTTAAAAAGGATGACACCGAGTATTATCTCCTCAGCAGTGATTACGTCTCCGTCGCCGAATTCGCCGGCCAGGAAGTTCTGAAGGTTGAACCTCAGGCGCTAACCTTACTGGCCCAACACGCGTTCCACGACGCCTCCTTTATGCTCCGCCCGGCACACCAGCAGCAGGTCGCGGATATCCTCAACGACCCGGAAGCCAGCGAAAACGACAAATACGTCGCGCTGCAATTCCTGCGTAACTCCGATATCGCCGCCAAAGGCATTCTGCCGACCTGTCAGGACACCGGTACCGCGATCATCATGGGGAAAAAGGGACAGCGCGTTTGGACCGGCGGCGGCGATGAAGCCGCGCTGGCGCAGGGCGTGTACAACACCTATATCCAGGACAACCTGCGTTATTCGCAGAACGCGCCGCTGGACATGTATAAAGAGGTCAACACCGGTACCAACCTGCCGGCGCAGATCGATCTTTATGCAACTGATGGCGATGAGTATAAGTTCCTCTGTATCGCCAAGGGCGGCGGCTCCGCGAACAAAACCTATCTGTACCAGGAAACGAAAGCGTTAATCACCCCGGCGAAGCTGAAAAACTACCTCGTCGAGAAGATGCGCACCCTCGGTACCGCAGCCTGTCCGCCTTACCATATCGCCTTTGTTATCGGCGGCACCTCAGCGGAAGCCACGCTGAAGACGGTGAAACTGGCCTCGACCAAATACTACGATGGTCTGCCGACCGAAGGTAACGAACATGGCCAGGCGTTCCGCGATGTGCAGCTGGAGCAAGAGCTGCTGCTGGAAGCGCAGAACCTCGGCCTCGGCGCGCAGTTCGGCGGCAAGTACTTCGCCCACGATATCCGCGTGGTCCGCCTGCCGCGTCACGGCGCCTCCTGTCCGGTGGGGATGGGGGTTTCCTGTTCCGCTGACCGTAACATCAAAGCTAAAATCAACCGCGACGGCATTTGGCTGGAGAAACTGGAGAGCAACCCAGGGAAATACATCCCTGAGCACCTGCGCCAGGCCGGCGAAGGCGAAGCCGTGAAGGTGAACCTCAATCAGCCGATGAGCGAGATTCTGGCGCTGCTGTCGCAGTATCCGGTGTCGACGCGTCTGTCGCTGAGCGGCACGATCATCGTGGCCCGCGATATTGCCCATGCCAAGCTGAAAGAGCTTATCGATAATGGCGAAGCGCTGCCGCAGTATGTCAAAGATCACCCGATCTACTACGCCGGCCCGGCGAAGACGCCGGATGGTTACGCTTCCGGTTCTCTGGGGCCGACGACTGCTGGCCGCATGGACTCATATGTCGATCTGCTGCAATCGCACGGTGCGAGTAAAATCATGCTGGCCAAGGGTAACCGCAGCCAGCAGGTGACCGATGCCTGCCACAAACACGGCGGTTTCTATCTCGGTAGTATCGGCGGCCCGGCGGCGGTTCTCGCGCAGCAGAGTATCCGCAGCCTTGAGTGCGTGGCTTATCCGGAGCTGGGAATGGAAGCTATCTGGAAAATCGAAGTGGAAGATTTCCCGGCCTTTATCCTCGTTGATGATAAAGGTAACGACTTCTTCCAGCAGATCCAGACGTCGCAGTGTTCGCGCTGCGTGAAGTGAACGATGCCGCCCTTCGGGGCGGTTTTTGTTTGTGCCGCTTAGCGGCACGAACGACCAAAACAACTAATAAATCTGGTTAATACTTAATCCTTTAAGCAGGTGAGCTTTGTCGCTATGACGCACTTTGAATCCAAGGAGAAAGTAATGACAACGCATCGCAGTGAAAAAGACTCGATGGGCGCCATCGACGTCCCGGCCGATAAACTTTGGGGCGCGCAGACCCAGCGCTCGCTTGAGCATTTCCGTATCTCAACGGAGAAAATGCCTGGTGAACTGATCTACGCGCTGGCGCTGACCAAACGCGCGGCGGCGAAGGTTAACCAGGACCTGGGGCTGCTGGCGGCGGATAAAGCGGGCGCCATCATCGCCGCCGCGGATGAAGTCCTCGCCGGCAAGCATGCGCAGGAGTTTCCGTTGGCTATCTGGCAAACCGGCTCCGGTACCCAAAGCAACATGAATATGAACGAAGTGCTGGCTAACCGTGCGAGCGAGTTGCTTGGCGGCGAGCGCGGCATGGGGCGCAAAATTCATCCCAATGATGACGTCAATAAAAGCCAGAGCTCGAATGATGTTTTTCCAACGGCGATGCACGTCGCGGCGCTAATCGCGCTGCGCGAAAAGCTGATCCCGCAGCTACAGGCGCTGCGGGCCACGCTACAGGAAAAGTCGCTGGCCTTCGGTGACATCGTTAAAATTGGCCGCACCCACCTACAGGACGCTACGCCGCTGACGTTAGGGCAGGAGATCTCCGGTTGGGTCGCGATGCTGGAACATAATCTCCGCCATATTGAACACAGCCTGCCGCATCTCGCAGAGCTGGCGCTGGGCGGTACGGCGGTTGGCACCGGCTTGAATACGCACCCGGAATATGCGGTGCGGGTGGCGGCGGAACTGGCGTCGCTTAGCGGACTGCCGTTCGTCACCGCGCCCAACAAATTTGAAGCGCTGGCCACCGTGGATGCGCTGGTCCACGCCCACGGCGCGCTGAAGGGGCTGGCGGCTTCGCTGATGAAAATCGCCAACGATGTGCGCTGGCTGGCCTCCGGGCCGCGCTGCGGCATAGGTGAAATCGCCATTCCGGAGAACGAACCGGGATCCTCCATTATGCCCGGCAAGGTCAACCCGACGCAGTGCGAAGCGTTGACGATGCTGTGCTGCCAGGTGATGGGTAACGACGTGGCGGTGAATATCGGCGGCGCGTCAGGGAACTTTGAGCTTAACGTCTATCGGCCAATGGTCATCCACAACTTCCTGCAGTCGGTACGCCTGCTGGCGGACGGCATGGAGAGCTTTAATGAGCACTGCGCGGTGGGTATTGAGCCGAACCGCGAGCGAATCAACCAGTTGCTGAATGAGTCGCTGATGCTGGTGACCGCGCTCAATACCCATATCGGCTACGATAAAGCGGCGGAGATCGCCAAAAAAGCGCACCATGAAGGGCTGACGCTGAAAGCCGCGGCGCTGTCGCTTGGTTACCTGACGGAAGCCGAATTCGATAGCTGGGTTCGCCCGCAGGATATGGTTGGCAGCCTCGCTACTCGCTAGCCAGCCATAAATGCAGACGCGGGATCAGTAATCGTAACGACTGCGCCTGCGGCTTGTGGCGATACTGCACGTTATCAGCATCGTAATTCAAAAGTTCGCCGAGATCCGGCACGCTCACCCCGTGGGTGCCGGAGATTAGCGCAATCAGCGGGCCGGGGCAGGCGTACTGCACCTGCTTCTGCTCGCCGGCATACCACACCCGGGCAATCGGCTGTACCTTGACCGGGCGTTTGATTTTCAATTTTGCCCGCTGCGGCAGGGCGGCGATATCCTGAAATTCCCGTTCCAGCTTGCTTTGCCACTGTTCGCGGGTCCAGGGCGGCACCGCGCGCGGCGATTGCAGGCTCTTCTCTAACTGCATTAATACTTCATCGCGGGTCAGATTTTTAATCACATGCTTATTGGCCCAGCCGAAGCGGATGGTGCTGGGATCGAGCAGCGGCGTCAGAGTACGATAGGCGCTAAGGGTAATCAGGCCGGGCAGGTGGCGGTGAACCCATTCGAAACGCGCGGCGGCCGGCAAACCGGAATCGACGGTCACTATTTTCTCAAACGCCGCTTTCAGCGCGTTAATGGCGCTGATTTTCTCCAGCAGGTCTGCCTGCTGTTGCGTATCAACCGCCAGGCAAATCGCCCCGGGGAGGCGTACCGCCGCCTTGCTGCTGCGGTTTTCCGACTGCTGCTGTATAAACAGATGGCTGTAGTGCCTGAGCGCCATCTCCAGCGCGCTTTGCCCGACGTGCTGGGTGACCTGAATGGTATCCAGCGGCGCGTGCTCCGCCTCTTTACTCACCGCCGGTAATTCGAAAACCCGCGCCGCCAGCAGACGGCAGCGGCTCAGCGACGCTTTGAAGGTTTGTAGTTCGCGCTCAAGCTCACGAAAGGTGTCATTTAAGCGCGCAACGAGGTCGTAGCTTGCCATGATTACCGCCTTAGTTACAACATACTGTTTGAGTGTAAACTATACGCAGGCCGTAACGCCTGCGCAAGCTCGGCTAAGCAGAAGTAAAAGCGGGAAGCTGGTGGTAAATAGGCCAGCTGAAAATGAACGCCGCGCCGCCGAGCGAGCTTTCGTCGCAGCGGACTTCACCGGCCATCGCCTGAGCAATACTGTGTACGATAGCCAGCCCCAGGCCGCAGCCGCCGGTGGCGCGATCGCGGCTGGGATCGAGACGGACAAACGGCTCGAATACCCGTTCGCGTTCCTCAAGGGCGATACCCGGGCCATCATCTTCCACTCGCAGCGTCGCCCGTGAACCGGCCAGCGACAGGCTGATATGAATATGTTGATGGCTGTAGCGCAGGGCATTATTGACCAGGTTATCCAGCACGCGCTCCATTAAACGCATATCCAGCGCGCCGTAGTCGCCGGCCGTTAGCTGGCGCAACGCGACTTCACGCTGCGGATTGACCAGTTGAATGTCCTCGACGTGCGCGCGGATCCAGGCCGGGAAATCCGGGGTGGTCAGGTTGAGTTCGTTCTGCGGGCGATCGAGACGAGCGTAGGTCAGTAATTCTTCAATCAGCGCTTCCAGTTGCCCGATATCGCGGTTGAGAGCCTGCGACTCGGCCTCGGTCAGATTTTCGCTCATCTCCAGGCGATAGCGCAGGCGCACCAGCGGCGTGCGTAGTTCATGAGCGATACCGTCAATAAGCTGTTTTTTACTGGCTATCAGGGCGTTGATATTATCCGCCATTTGGTTAAAGGCCACGCCGAGTCGCTCGAAGCTCGACATGCTATCGAAATGGATGCGCTCGCTAAAATGGCCTTCGCCGAAGCGCTGTGCGGCGGTTTCGATACGCAACATATCCTGCCAGTGTGGACGCATCCAGATAAACACCGGGAACGCCAGTGAAATAGCGATAAACGCCATCAGCGCGACGTCCAGCAGGCGCATCTCATGCAAAAAATAAAGATAGGGCACCGGGCCGACTGATAATACGTAATGGCTGCGCGGGATGCGTTGAATGAAGGTGTACTGATCGTCCAGCGCCACGATATCCCCCGCGCGCAGGTGCTGCATCGAGCTTTCCGACAGCTTGAATTTGCTTAACGGTTCAATGTGCAGATCGAAAGAGAGGTTGAGGTCCAGCTCTTTCAGCGTGTTGCTCCAGTCGCGCGGCGGGATCTCACGCAGTTCGCTGCGCATCAGATACAGCGAGCTTTTCATCAGATCGTCCAGCGACTGGCGACCGGCGCGCTCGGCGGTGAATTTATACACCAGGCCGACCAGCATGGTCATGACCAGGAAGCAGACGAACAGCAAAAGGTAAAACTGCACAAACAGTTTTTTCATTAATCATCACCGGTCATTAACTGGGTTATCTCGCGTCAAAAGATTCTACAGGAGAAGGATCCCGCTCGGCAAAGTTCTCACAGAGGCGCCAGGCCAAATGGCCGATGGCCGTATTGTGCCATTTCCCCGGTCTGCCAGACGCCAGCCTCTCTGTTAATTTAAGCGCCCCTTAAATGACGGAGAGCGCCAGATGACTAAGCCCGTGTATTTGCATACTGATAATGATGTTGAGATTTTAAAAACCTTCGATATGGTCCTCAGCCATATGCAGGCGATCGCCGACCCTTATCAGTGGAAGTGGGTGATTACCGGCTGGCACAGCATCCTGCAGAACGCAATGGTGTTGGCGCTGTGTCAGGGCAATGACTTTCAGGTATACCTGGCCGACGGTAAAGCGTCGACTCGAGATATTTTCCTGCAAATTTATAACGACGATTTTTCCAACATCGACAAGCTGCAACTGCCGTCCTTTATGACGCTATACCGTGCGACAATGGAGAACAGCGCATTCGCACCCAGCGAAGACTGTACGGTGGCGATGGGTAAGCTTCACCAGCTGCGCAATGATTTCATCCACTATCATCCCGGAGGCTGGAGCCTGCAGGTCGATGGTTTACCGCAATGGATTCTGGCGAGCGGCGAACTGCTGGATCATTTCCTCGCCAGCCGTGAGGTCGTACGCTGGTATGGCGAAGACGATGAAATGGCATTCAGAGAGAAATACGCTGAATTTCAAGACCGACTACACGGCGTGAT
Source organism: Gerosis bhagava (assembly GCA_022318305.1). NCBI lineage: Eukaryota > Metazoa > Arthropoda > Insecta > Lepidoptera > Hesperiidae > Gerosis > Gerosis bhagava. The sequence continues at coordinate 6,952 of DWRD01000098.1, forward strand.
ATCGGTCTATTCCTGACGCCGATTAATTATCCCAGGCGTGCGGAGCGAACAGATAACCTTTGTTGCGCACCGTCTTGATACGGTAGGGCTCGTTGGCGTTGTCGAGCAGCTTTTTACGCAGGCGTGAAATCGCGACATCGACGCTGCGATCCATGCCGTCGTAGCTGACGCCACGGAGATTTTTCAACAGCGCATCGCGATCCATAATCTGCCCGGCATGGGTCGCCAGCTCCCACAGCAGGTCGAAATCGGCGGTGGACAAAGCAACGTTGTCGCCACCGAGCAATACCTGACGGTTAACCGGGTCGATCGACAGCGAACCAAAGACAATGGCTTTATGCGGCGTCAGGGTTGCGGGAGCGGGCATCGACGGCGAAGCCACATGCTGGCGCAGATGCAAACGTAACCGGGCCAGCAGCACCGCAGGCGGGGTGGTCTTGAGGATATAATCACTGGCGCCCATCTCCAGCGACAGAATATGGTTCATATCGCTATCGAGCGAGGTCAGCAACACAATCGGACCCTGCCACTGGCTGCGCAGGTCGCGGCACAGCGTCATTCCGTCTTTGCCAGGCAGCATGATATCCAGCAGTACCAGATCGGGTTGTTCACGAGCAATAACCTCTTCGGCCCGGTCGCCGCGCGGTTCAACGACCACGTCCATATCATGCTTTCCCAGATAGGCGGCGATAAGCGCGCCAACTTCGGGCTCATCCTCAACAAAAACGATCTTATTCATATCTTACGCGTATAAATTAAAAAGCTAACATACACCGCCCGCAAATTGCCTGCCATTAATCTTTCATAAACAAATGTTCTTCCGTTATGCTGGGGAAATTGTTGTTCAAATGTTAAGGCATAAAATGGGGCTGTTGATTAAAGCGCTGCTGGGAGCGCTGGTGGTGGTACTGATAGGCGTACTGTCAAAAACCAAAAATTACTATATTGCCGGTTTAATTCCGTTATTTCCGACCTTCGCGCTTATTGCCCATTATATCGTCGCCAGCGAGCGCGGCATTGAAGCGCTGCGCACGACTATCGTCTTCGGCATGTGGTCAATCATCCCGTATTTTATCTACTTACTTTCGTTATGGTACTTCACCGGCGTAATGCGCCTGCCTTACGCGCTGGCAGGCGCGGTGATCTGCTGGAGTCTGGCGGCCTGGCTGCTGATCCTCGGCTGGAGCCGTTTCCACTAGCGCAGCGGTCGGCCGCCGTCGACCGCGAAAGAGCGGCCGGTGACGTAGCAGCTGGTGAACAGATAATCGATGAGGTCGATAATCTCTTTTTCACCCGGTGCGATTTTCATCAGCGATTTATCCAGCGCCTGTTTACGGTATTCAGCGTCATCATGCTCGTTGAACATAATCAGCGATGGCGCGATGGCGTTGACCTTCACTTCCGGGGCCAGCTTACGGGCGAAAGAGCGGGTCATATTATCAAGCGCCGCTTTACTGGCGGCATAGGCGATATGCTTATCGCTGCCGCGTTCCACCACGTAGTCGGTGATGTGAATAATATCGCTGGCCGCGTGACCAAAACCGAGCAGCAGGCTCTCCAGCGCGTGGTTAAGCAGATAGGGCGCGTGGACGTGAATTTGCATCATCCGCGATATCACCGTGGATAACGGCACCCCCGGTTTCTCCGCCATCCAATCACTGGCGTTATGAATAATCGCGCGCAGGCCGCTGGTCTGCGCTTTCACCGCTTCCGCGAAGGTAAGAATACCGTCGTCGCTGCTGAAATCGGCCTGCAGACACACCGCGCCGGCGTCGCGCAGGGTGTCAATCGATGGATAATGCTGGCGATAGCTGACGATCACCGGTTGCTGCTGGTTTAAAAAATGGTGTGCCAGAGCGAGGCCGATACGGCGGCCTGCTCCCGTGATCAGGACCGGACGAGGCTGTGCTTCAGCCATGGGTATCTCCTTTCAAGTTCAGCGGTAGGGCAACCGCTTACCCCACCAGCATCCACGTTGCCGGAACGGCGGCAACCAGCAAAAAACCAATTAATGCCATTTCACGGCGTTTGAGCATGCGATCGTGCTGGTGAGTACGGCGGGCGTACAGGAAAACCAGAAGACCCGGAGCGTAAAGTACCACCGACAATAGCAAATGCACAGGACCGGACGCATACAATAACCATAAGCCATAAACGCACGCGCCGACACCCACGGCTTTGTGTAACGGACGTACGGCAATCTTAAGCAGGAAAGCGCCGACGAGGAAATAGGGCACCAGAATCATTTCTGAGGCGATGGTTAGCAGGGTACCGTAGTCGGATCCGGTAAGCCAAATCAGCACCAGACAAATCTGCACGCTGATGTTGGTCAACCACAGCGAGGAAGAGGGGGCGTTATTCTTATTGGTTTTGGCGAACAGGCGTGGGAACGCTTTATGCGTCGCCGCCAGATACGGCACTTCAGCGGCCATAATGGTCCAGCTTAAATAGGCGCCGCAGACGGAGATAATTAATCCCGCGGCGATCACTACCTCGCCCCACGATCCCATCATCTTGACCATCAGGCCAGCCATCGACGGGTTGCGCATTTCAGCCAGTTCCGGGCGGGCGACAACGCCCAGCGACAGCAGGGTGACCAGCAGATAAACCGCCAGCGCCGAGACTACCGCCAGCAGTGTCGCGCGGCCAACGTCGCGCTTATGACGGGCGCGGGCAGAGACCACTACCGCGCCCTCCACGCCGATAAATACCCACAGGGTAATCAGCATGGTGTTTTTCACCTGTTCCCATACCGGTACGCCGAGCGCGATACCGCTGAAGTCGAGACGGAAAGTATCGAGCCGGAACGCGATAGCGGCCAGCGCCACAAACGCGCCGAGCGGCAACAGCTTCGCCAGCGTCGCCACCAGGTTAATGCCTGCAGCGGTCTGTACCCCACGCAGCACCAGAAAATGCACCACCCAGAGCAGCACGGACGCGCCGACGATCGCCTGCCAGGTGTTACCGTCGCCAAAAATACGCATCTCCGGCGTATCGGTGAAGAAACTCAGGGCGGAGAAGACGATAACCAGGTAGGAGACGTTGGCAATCACCGCGCACAGCCAGTAGCCCCAGGCGGAACAGAAACCGATCAGTTCGCCAAAACCTTCCCGGGCATAGGTAAATATGCCGCCATCCAGTTCCGGGCGGATACGGGTCAGTAATAGCATGGCGAATGCGAGGAATAGAATCCCGACGCCGGTGATGGCCCAGCCGATAAGCAGAGCGGATGGGCTGGCGACGGCAGCCATGTTTTGCGGCAAACTGAAAACGCCCGCGCCCAGCATGGAGCTGAGTACCAGTGCGGTCAGGGCGCTAAGGCCCAGTTTCTTTTCCATTGTATTCCCGAGGTGGCAACAGTGAATCAAGAATATTTATTTGGCGAAATCGCATAAAAATGGAGGATTACGCTAAGGCGCGGGATTTTACGGAGTGTCTTGTACGCATGCAATGGCGGCGGGCGAAAAAATGCAAAAAGGCGACATCATGTCGCCTTTTTGAGCAGTTGAAACCGATTACTTATACAGGTCGGCGCTAATGGTGATGTTACCGCCACGTTCCTGCCACTGGCGGGTGATGTGGTAGTATTTCGCTCCTTTCTTCGCCGCGCGTTTCGCGGTCTGATAGGAGATTTCCGTCATGTTGCCGTAGTTACCGGTGAATTTGATGCTATCAAACGGCACCATCTGCGCGGCGGTGATTTTGTTCACCTCTTCGACTTTCGTGCCGTCCGGCAAGGTGACAGTGTAACGTCCGCCTTTCGACGATTGGGTTTCGTAGAACAGACCTACGCCGGTACCGGCGCCGACCGCGGCAGAGGAGGCCACGCCTGGGATTTCGACGTTTTTAGCCGCTTCGCCGCCTTTAGCCAGAGCGGCGCGACCGGCTTCGGAATCAGCAGGAATCGCATCCGGGCTCTGCAGTACGCGCTTCTGCGCATCCTTTTTATAAATATAAGCGGTGATGCGCTGGTTGCCGCCCTGGTTGGCGTCAACCTGGCGGACGATGAAGAAGGCATACGCGCCTTTAGCTTTTGCCGCTTTGGCGATGGCGTCGTTGACTTCCGGCTGGCTACGGTAGAAGCCCTGCACGGTTACGGTGTCATACGGCATCAGCGCGACGGCCTGATCTTTCGGCAGTTCCATCACGCCGTTAATGATACGGTTTTTCGGGGTATCCGCCTGCGGGGCGTTTTCTTTATAAAAATCCGCCGTTACGCGCCAGTTGCCGCCGTTGCCGAAATCTGAGGTGTCGACAACATAAAAGGAAGCTGCGCCATCTTTATCCGCCTTGCGGGAAACCGCCTGTACGGCATCGCCAATCGCGTTAAAACGGCCAGTGACGACGACGCGGTCATAGGGCTTCAGCGCTGCCGCTTGCTCCGGAGTCAGCTCGGTCGCTGCATGGGCAGACAACGCGGTGGTAGCCAGAAGAGCAGACGCCAGGAGTGTGTTCTTAAGCTTCATAAAAATAATCCTTTGCCTTGCGCAAACCATGTACTGGTATTGTTGTTGACTGAAAACAGGTGATTATTGCATTTAAACAACGTAACTGTCTGCGTCATTTTTCACTTCCCGCCCGAATCGTTCGTTACAAAAATATAACAAATACTGATATGTTGAAAAAACAGCCCCTTGAACAGCAAAATCGATAATCAATATCACTTTTATAAGTTAACGTAATGTTAATGCAATGATACTGGCGGTAATAAATGGCGAATTAATCCCAAAGGTAAGCGAATTATCAGGTTCTGGCATAAAATTAAGGCAAATATTGCTGCCTGACGCAGTCAGGACTAATTTTTCTCAATAAAATCAAAAATTCTGTTTTAACGATGTAGATCACAATCGGTATTTTCAGTAGGTTATAAAAAGTTTGTTACTGTTTCATTTTCCAGATGAATACCTGTGCGGCGTTTTTGCGCCGCCGCTGGCGCATTTGTGAAAAAAATAAACCATCATCAAAAACCGATGGAAGGGAAAACTATGCGAATTGGGATACCAAAAGAGAGCTTAGCTCAGGAAACCCGGGCCGCTGCGACGCCGAAGACGGTCGAGCAGCTGCTTAAGCTCGGGTTTAGCGTGGCGGTCGAGAGCGGGGCCGGGAAACTGGCGAGCTTCGACGATGAAGCCTTCGAACAGGCGGGCGCGGAAATCGTCAGCGCGGATAACGTCTGGCACTCCGACGTTATCCTCAAGGTTAACGCGCCGAACGATACGGAAATTGCGAAGCTCAACCCGGGCACCACGCTGGTGAGTTTCATCTGGCCGGCGCAGAATCCGGATCTCATGGAAAAGCTGGCCGCTCGCGGTATCAACGTCATGGCGATGGACTCGGTGCCGCGTATTTCCCGCGCCCAGTCGTTAGATGCGCTGAGTTCGATGGCTAACATCGCCGGTTATCGCGCGATTGTCGAAGCGGCGCACGAATTCGGCCGCTTCTTTACCGGCCAGATCACCGCGGCGGGTAAAGTGCCGCCTGCGAAGGTGATGGTCATCGGCGCGGGCGTCGCCGGCCTCGCAGCGATCGGCGCGGCGAACAGCCTCGGCGCCATCGTCCGCGCCTTCGATACCCGTCCGGAAGTGAAAGAACAGGTGCAGAGTATGGGCGCCGAGTTCCTTGAACTGGACTTCAAAGAAGAAGCGGGCAGCGGTGACGGTTATGCCAAAGTCATGTCTGAAGCCTTTATCAAAGCCGAAATGGCGCTGTTCGCCGCGCAGGCTAAAGATGTCGATATCATTGTTACCACCGCGCTGATCCCGGGTAAACCGGCGCCGAAGCTGATTACCCGCGAAATGGTTGACTCCATGAAGTCGGGCAGCGTCGTCGTCGACCTGGCGTCGCAAAACGGCGGCAACTGCGAATACACCGTGCCGGGCGAAGTCGTGACCACCGCCAACGGCGTGAAAATTATCGGTTATACCGACCTGCCGGGTCGTCTGCCGACGCAATCTTCTCAGCTCTACGGCACTAACCTGGTAAACCTGCTGAAGCTGCTGTGCAAGGAAAAAGACGGCAATATCACCATCGATTTCGACGATGTGGTGGTACGTGGCGTTACCGTGGTCCGCGAGGGCGAAATTACCTGGCCGGCGCCGCCGATTCAGGTATCCGCGCAGCCGCAGGCGACGGCGAAAACCGTCGAAGCGCCAAAAGAAGAGGCCAAACCAGGCTCGCCGTGGCGTAAATACGCGCTGATGGCGCTGGCGATTATCCTCTTTGGCTGGCTGGCGAACGTCGCGCCTAAAGAGTTTCTGGGTCACTTTACCGTCTTCGCGCTCTCCTGCGTAGTCGGCTACTACGTGGTGTGGAACGTGTCGCACGCGCTGCACACGCCGCTCATGTCGGTAACCAACGCCATTTCAGGGATCATTGTCGTTGGGGCATTGCTGCAGATAGGGCACGGCGGCTGGGTCAGCTTCTTGAGCTTTATCGCGGTGCTGATCGCCAGCATTAATATTTTTGGTGGTTTCACCGTCACTCAGCGCATGCTGAAAATGTTCCGCAAAAACTAAGGGGTAGCACATGTCTGGAGGATTAGTTACAGCTGCATACATTGTTGCCGCTATTCTGTTTATCTTTAGCCTTGCGGGGCTGTCAAAGCACGAAACGTCGAAGCAGGGGAACCTGTACGGCATCGCCGGGATGGCGATTGCGCTGATTGCCACCATTTTTGGGCCGGACAGCGGTAACGTCGGCTGGATCATCGTGGCGATGGTTATCGGCGGGGCGATTGGTATCCGTCTGGCGAAGAAAGTCGAAATGACCGAGATGCCGGAGCTGGTGGCGGTGCTACATAGCTTCGTTGGTCTGGCGGCGGTGCTGGTTGGCTTCAACAGCTATCTCGACCACGGACCGGGCCTCGATCAGGTGCTGGCGAATATTCACCTGACCGAAGTATTCCTCGGTATCTTTATCGGCGCCGTAACCTTCACGGGCTCGATCGTTGCCTTTGGTAAGCTGCGCGGCAAAATTTCGTCAAAACCGCTGATGTTGCCGAATCGCCACAAGCTGAACCTGGCGGCGCTGGTCATTTCCTTCCTGCTGCTGGTGGCCTTCGTGCGTACCGACAGCACCGGAACCCAGGTACTGTGCCTGCTGGTGATGACCATTATCGCCCTGGCGTTCGGCTGGCACCTGGTGGCGTCTATCGGCGGCGCGGATATGCCGGTCGTGGTATCGATGCTGAACTCCTACTCCGGTTGGGCGGCGGCGGCGGCGGGCTTCATGCTCAGCAACGACCTGCTGATCGTGACCGGCGCGCTGGTTGGTTCTTCCGGTGCCATCCTCTCCTACATTATGTGTAAGGCGATGAACCGTTCGTTTATCAGCGTTATCGCCGGCGGTTTCGGCACCGATGGCGGCAGTTCCAGCGGCGATGAAGAAGTCGGTGAGCATCGTGAAATCAGCGCCGAAGAGACGGCTGAAATGCTGAAAAACTCGCATTCCGTGATCATCACGCCGGGCTACGGTATGGCGGTGGCGCAGGCGCAGTATCCGGTCGCGGAAATCACCGAGAAGCTGCGCGCGCGCGGTATCAAGGTGCGCTTTGGGATCCACCCGGTCGCCGGGCGACTGCCGGGGCATATGAACGTGCTGCTGGCGGAAGCGAAAGTACCTTACGACGTGGTGCTGGAAATGGACGAAATCAACGATGA
>DWRD01000099.1:0-14603 GCA_022318305.1 Gerosis bhagava
TGCTCCGCATTACCCGCTTCCGGCTTCAGCACATAGTACTGAGCGGTCAGCTGGGCGACGTTAATCAAATCACTCTGTTGTGCCGGCTGACCCGCACGTTTATCGATTGCCATTGCCTGATCCTTCTGGTGCAAAGTTTAATTAACTAGATCGTGCCGCAAACCTTTTCAATCAGCTCCGCAGGGAACTGCATTGATTGCATGATGTGTTCGATCATGCTGCATTTACGACCGGTATTAGTATTGGTGATAACCCACCACGGCGTACCAGGAACCTGTTTCGGTTTGGTCTGATTACCGCTTTTCAGCAGCGTCCGTGAATCTTCGGCGAAGTATACGCGGGTGCGCCCGTGCAGAGATTCAGTGGCTTCTGAAAAAGCCTTACTGTCTAACGAGTAAAGCGTAGTCAATACCAGCATGAAGCGGTTAACCGCGCGCTTTTGTTCCGCGTATTCGTCAGATAACAGCAGTTCGCGCATGGCGCGGACTTTATCTTTAACCGGGTTGGCCGGCTTCGCTTCGACGACTGGCGCCGCCGCAGGAGCAGCCGCCGGCGCGGCTTTCGCCGCAGGCGCGCCAGATGCAGGTTGAGAAACGGCGGTAAATTTCAGCATGCGCCGTAAAATGTCGGATGCGCTCTCGCCGATATGCAGAGTGTGGCTGGCAATATAGCGGTAGAGCTCATCATCAACTTCGATTGTTTTCATCTTAATCCAGTGCGATTTCTTTGTTTCTGAATACAAGTCGTCGGGATTAACTATCCTTTGTCTTTCACACTACTGCGCAAAAGGCATCAGATAGAGGACAAATCCCAACCGCGAATAGCGTCAAACCAGGATGGCGGTAAAACTCAGAATGCTTCCGGGTCTTGCAGCCTAATGGCAGAATGTCCAACATAATACCCTAACCCGACGGAGCGAAAAAAAGAACTTTGCCATGAAATTAAATAGCCGAGCGCAATCTGCACAAAACCCGCACAATAAATCCCCAATCGTCCTGGTACACGGCCTGTTCGGCAGCCTGGACAACCTTGGGATCCTCGCCCGCGATCTGGTCGCCGACTACGATATATTGCAGGTCGATATGCGCAACCACGGCTTATCGCCGCGTTCGCCGGAGATGACCTACCGCGCGATGGCGCAGGATCTGTTGGATACTCTTGACGATCATCAGATAGAGAAAGCGACCTTTATCGGCCATTCAATGGGCGGCAAAGCGGTGATGGCGCTGACCGCGCTGGCGCCGGATCGCATCGCCGGGCTGGTGGCGATTGATATTGCGCCGGTGGCTTATCACGTCCGCCGTCATGATGAGATCTTCGCGGCGATTAACGCCGTCAGCGAATCCGCCGCCAGCACCCGCCAGCAGGCGGCGCAGGTGATGCGCGAGCATATAAATGAAGAAGGCGTCATTCAGTTTCTGCTGAAATCCTTTGTCGACGGCGCGTGGCGCTTCAACGTGCCGGCGCTGTGGGATCAATACCCGCATATTGTCGGCTGGGAAACAGTGCCAGCCTGGCCGCACCCGGCGCAATTTATTCCCGGCGGCAACTCCCCTTATGTTACCGATGAATACCGCGACGCGCTGCTGGCGCAGTTCCCGCAGGCCCGCGCTCACGTCATTGCCGGCGCCGGACACTGGGTGCATGCGGAAAAACCCGAGGCGGTTTTACGCGCAATTCGCCGTTATCTGAGCACAATTGAAGCCTGAGTGGCTAAAAAACGCCCGACCGCGCGGCATAATGCCCGCGGTCGTTGGCGCAGCGGTTCGCCTGATGTATTATGGCGCGCTATCTGCGCCGGCTATAGCCCGGCAGCTTGTTTCCCCGAAGTCACTCTGAATCATGGCAAAAGAACAAACGGACCGAACGACATTAGATTTGTTCGCAAATGAGCGTCGCCCGGGTAGACCGAAAACCAATCCGCTTTCGCGCGATGAACAACTGCGCATCAACAAACGCAATCAGCTCAAACGCGATAAAGTTCGCGGCTTGAAGCGCGTTGAGTTGAAGCTCAACGCCGATGCGGTCGACGCGCTTAATGAGCTGGCGGAAGCCCGCAACATGAGCCGCAGCGATCTTATCGAAGAGATGCTGATGCACCAACTGGCCTGCCTGCGTAACCAGGGCGAAGTCTGAAAAACGCAAAAAAATCGCTTTCATGTAGCAGAGTGTGCACCAGGACGTTATTGCTGTTTCCGCGCCCTTCCCTGTTCTGCTATGATTGCCGTTAACTGTAGGCATAATGCCACTACCACATCATTAAGTTTCAAGAGGTTATTTTACTCATGGCAATCATCGGCATCTTTTTTGGCAGCGACACCGGCAACACCGAAAATATTGCAAAAATGATCCAAAAGCAGCTCGGTAAAGACGTTGCTGAAGTTCACGACATTGCCAAGAGCAGCAAAGAAGATCTGGAAAGCCACGATATTCTGCTGCTCGGCATCCCAACCTGGTACTACGGCGAAGCGCAGTGCGACTGGGACGACTTCTTCCCGACGCTGGAAGAGATCGACTTCAACGGTAAGCTGGTAGCCGTGTTTGGCTGCGGCGACCAGGAAGATTACGCAGAATACTTCTGCGATGCGCTGGGCACCATTCGTGACATCATTGAACCGCGCGGCGCAACCATCGTTGGCCACTGGCCGACCGCGGGCTACCACTTTGAAGCTTCTAAAGGCCTGGCAGACGACGATCACTTCGTAGGTCTGGCGATTGATGAAGACCGTCAGCCGGAACTGACCAACGAGCGCGTTGAGAAGTGGGTGAAGCAGATTTCCGAAGAGCTGCATCTGGAAGAAATCAAAAACGCCTAAGAATCAAACAGCGCAGCTATTAAGCTGCGCTGAATTAATAGATAAAAGCAATCAAACTAATAGCTACAAGTTTTTAACTTTTCATCACATATCTGTACAATGTCCTCTGATTCCACGAGGTCACGTGACACAGTTTGTAGCTGGTAATTCGTTTTTGACAGCTTACAAGGCGCGATGGTTGCAGTTTTCATTTCAGAGTTGCAGCTCTATAATGAGACGCATTACATCGGGTGATTCTCTGTATTGCTTCCCTTTGAAGGAAGCCGATCTTTAGCAACAGGACAGATTCCGCATGACTGACAACAATATCGCATTAAAGAAGGCTGGCCTGAAAGTCACACTTCCCCGACTGAAAATTCTGGAAGTGTTGCAGGAACCGGATAACCATCACGTCAGTGCGGAAGATTTATATAAACGCCTGATCGATATGGGTGAAGAGATTGGTCTGGCTACCGTTTACCGCGTGCTGAACCAGTTCGACGATGCAGGCATCGTGACTCGTCACAACTTCGAAGGCGGTAAATCCGTATTCGAGCTGACTCAGCAGCACCACCACGATCACCTGATTTGCCTCGATTGCGGCAAAGTGATCGAGTTCAGCGATGATTCTATCGAATCCCGCCAACGTGAAATTGCTGCGCAACACGGCATCCGCTTAACCAACCACAGCCTGTACCTGTACGGCCACTGTGCGGAAGGCGACTGCCGCGAAGATGAACATGCCCACGATGCGGTGAATAAATAATTTCCCGTCTCGTTTGTCGTAAAAAGCCAACCTCAAGGTTGGCTTTTTTATGGGCGAAATCCACCGGCATGCGTATTCTGTCAGTGCATAACGCCTTGTACGGAGAGTCAATATGGAGCTGCGCCAGCTACGCTATTTTGTCCGCATTGTGGAAACCGGCAGTATGGGCCGCGCCGCGCTCGATCTGAATATTGGCGTTTCTGCGCTCAGCCAGCAAATGGCGCGTCTGGAAAATGAACTCGCTATCCGCCTGCTGCAACGGACTTCGCGCGGCGTAATGCCCACCAGCGCCGGCCTCGCGTTTTACTCGCAGGCGCAACTGGCGCTGCGCCATGCTGACGATGCTATTCTCGCCGCGCGCGAGGCGCGCCTTTCCGGTCACGTCAGCGTCGGTATGGCGCCGAGCACCGCTTCTGTACTGGGCGTACCTTTTATCAACGCCATGCGCGAAAGCTACGCCGACGTCCGCCTGCACCTGGTGGAGAGCCTCTCCGGCAATCTGGAACGGATGATCAACACCCGCCAGCTCGATTTAGCCATCGTTTTCCAGAAAGAGAAGATCCTGCGCTGGAGCGCCCGGCCCATTCTTGAGGAACGTCTGTTCCTGATTGGCGCCCATGACGTGCTGGCGCCGCTGCCCGGCGATAGCATCTCCCCGAACCAACTGGCCGCCATCCCGCTGATTATGCCAAGCCAGGGGCATGGCCTGCGCGGCAGGCTGGACGCTATTTGCCAGGAGCACGCCATCAACGTTGACGTGGTGGCTGAAATCGATGGCCTGGCCCTGCTGATGCGCGCCGTTCGTGACGGGCTCGGCGCCACGCTGCAGCCGGGCGCAGCGATTTCTCATCTCGACAGCCAGGCGCTAAGAGTGATCGGCGTCGATAATCCGGTACTTAGCCGACCGAATTTTCTGGTCAGTCTTTCCGATGACGAACTCACCCCGGCAGGCCTTGCGGCACGGGTAATGCTGGCAAAAGTCATGCGCCAGCTAGTTGAATCCGGCAACTGGCCGGGCGCCAGTCTTTACACACACTAAACCCCCCTTTAGCTTTACGCCATAGCGCCTGCCGCCCCTGCACCTTACATTTCCATTACAAATTTAACAATTAGTCAAAGCGTAATGGAGCCGATAATGGTGGATGTACTGGTGATTGGCGGCGGCAACGCCGCGTTATGCGCCGCCTTAACCGCCCGGGAAGCAGGCGCATCCGTACTGCTGCTGGAAGCCGCGCCGCGGGAATGGCGGGGCGGTAACTCTCAGCACACGCGTAATCTGCGTTGTATGCACAATGCGCCGCAGGATGTCTTAGTCGACAGCTATCCGGAAGAAGAATACTGGCAGGATCTGCTGCGCGTTACCGACGGCAATACCAACGAAGCGCTGGCCCGTCTGGTGATCCGCACCTCGTCGCACTGTCGGGACTGGATGCGCCGCCATGGCGTTAACTTTCAACCGCCGTTATCCGGCGCCCTGCACGTCGCCCGCACTAACGCCTTTTTTATGGGCGGCGGCAAAGCCCTGGTCAATGCCTATTACCGCAGCGCCGAACAGATGGGCATACAGATCCGCTATAACACCCCGGTACAGGCGCTTGAATTACGTGATGGCGAATTCGTCGCCGCGCTGGCAGGCACTGAGCGGATCGCCGCTAAAACCTGCGTGCTCGCCGCCGGCGGTTTTGAATCTAACCGCGAGTGGCTGCGCGAAGCCTGGGGGCAAAATGAGCGCGGCGAATGGCCTGCAGACAACTTTCTCATCCGCGGCACCCGTTTTAATCAGGGAGTGCTGCTCAAATTTATGATCGATGCCGGGGCCGATATCATCGGCGATCCTTTACAGTCGCACTGCGTCGCCATTGACGCCCGGGCGCCGCTCTATGACGGCGGCATCTGTACCCGCGTCGACTGCGTGTCGCTGGGGGTGGTGGTGAACCGCGATGCCGAGCGCTTTTATGATGAAGGGGAAGATTTCTGGCCCAAACGTTACGCCATCTGGGGCCGTCTGGTCGCCCACCAGCCGGGGCAAATCGGCTATTCGATCATCGACAGCAAAGCCGTTGGACAATTTATGCCGCCGGTATTTCCGGGCGCCCAGGCCAATACCATCGCGGAACTGGCGCGCCAATTGGGGCTGGACGGCGAACGTTTGTCACAGACCATCGCCAGCTACAATGCCGCCTGTACGCCAGGCCAGTTCGACCATACCCGTCTTGATAACTGCACCACTTCCGGCCTGACGCCGCCGAAGACCCACTGGGCGCGGCCTATCGATACGCCGCCTTATTATGGTTATGCCCTGCGTCCAGGGATCACCTTCACCTACCTCGGGCTGTACGTCAATCAACACGCCGCCGTCCACTTTGCCGGTAAGCCGAGCCGCAACCTGTTTGTCGCCGGCGAAATGATGGCCGGCAACGTACTGGGCAAAGGCTATACCGCCGGCGTAGGCATGTCGATTGGCACCACATTCGGCCGCATTGCCGGTCAGCAAGCCGCCCTGGCGGCACAGCAGGAGAAACATCATGAAGTCGCTTGAAAAGCTGATCATCGAGGCGCAAATCATCACCGAGCCGGAAGCAGAAGTCGAACGGGTGATGCAGGTCTGTAACGCCTGCCGCTATTGCGAAGGCTTTTGCGCCGTATTTCCGGCCATGACCCAGCGTCTGTCCTTTGGCAAGGCGGATATTAACTATCTGGCGAACCTGTGCCACAACTGCGGCGCCTGCCTGCACGCCTGCCAGTATGCCCCGCCGCACGAGTTTGCGATTAATGTTCCCAAAGCGATGGCGGAAGTGCGGCTGGAAACCTATCAACATTACGCCCGGCCCGCCGCTTTCGGCAGTTTATATCGCCGTGCGGGGATCGCCACGGTGCTGGCGCTGGTCGCGGGTCTTGTCCTGTTTCTGCTATTGGCGATGGGGCTCAAAGGCTCTCTGTTGCACCCGCCGCTGGCCGGTGATTTCTACCAGATTTTCCCGCATAACCTGCTGGCGTGGATGTTCGGTTCGGTTTTCATTGCGGCCATCGGTTTACTGATGAGCGGGGTGATTCGTTTCTGGCGCGAGATCTCGCCGGGCCAACCGCAGGCTGGCGATCTCGCCAGGGCCTCACATGATGCGCTGACGTTGAAATATCTCGACGGCGGACACGGTAAAGGCTGTAACGAGGCCGATGACGCCTTCACCCTGATGCGCCGCCGTTTTCACCACTTCACTTTCTACGGTTTCATGCTCTGTTTCGCCGCCACGGTTGTGGCCACGGGCTATCACTATCTCGCCGGTTGGGAGGCGCCCTACCCGTTCTTTAGCGTACCGGTACTGCTGGGCACGCTCGGCGGCATCGGGCTGCTGGTAGGCCCTGCGGGTTTGCTATGGCTGAATCTGCGCCGCTCGCCGCTGCACGGCGACGCGCGACAAAAACCGATGGATCGCGCTTTTATCCTGCTGTTGCTACTGACCAGTTTTACCGGGCTCGCGCTACTGGCGGGTCGGGACACCTCGTGGATGGGCATTCTGCTCGCTATCCATCTCGGGGTGGTGATGGCGCTGTTTTTAACGCTGCCTTACGGAAAATTTGCCCACGGATTTTATCGCTGTGCGGCGTTACTCAAGTGGGCGATTGAGAAGCGGCGCGGAAAACAGGCGGCAGTCGCAGGCGACTAACCCGCTCCCTCTTACCTCTATAACAACAAGATAAAGACAATGGAGAGCAAACCCTATGACCCAACCAACCTCGCGCGCCGGTACCTTCGGCGCAATTCTCCGCGTAACCAGCGGTAATTTTCTCGAGCAATTCGACTTCTTTCTGTTTGGTTTCTACGCCACCTATATCGCCAGAACCTTCTTTCCGGCAGAGAGCGAGTTCGCGGCGTTGATGCTCACCTTTGCCGTGTTTGGCTCCGGCTTCCTGATGCGCCCCATCGGCGCGGTGGTATTAGGGGCTTATATTGACAGGATCGGTCGCCGCAAAGGGCTGATGGTCACCCTGGCGATTATGGGCTGCGGCACGTTACTGATTGCGCTGGTGCCGGGCTACCAAACCATCGGCGTGCTGGCGCCGGTGCTGGTCTTAATTGGCCGTTTGCTGCAAGGATTCTCGGCCGGGGTCGAGCTCGGCGGTGTGTCGGTCTACCTGTCGGAAATCGCCAAACCGGGGAAAAAAGGGTTCTATACCAGTTGGCAGTCCGCCAGCCAACAGGTGGCCATCGTCATGGCGGCGCTGATTGGCTACGCGCTGAACGAAACGCTGGGTCACGACGAGATTGCAGAATGGGGCTGGCGCATCCCCTTCTTTATCGGCTGCCTGATTATCCCGCTGATTTTCGTACTCCGGCGTTCGCTGCAGGAGACCGAAGCGTTTCTGCAGCGTAAGCATCGTCCCGATACGAAAGAGATACTGACCACTATTGTTAAAAACTGGCGCATCATCAGCGCGGGCACCTTACTGGTGGCGATGACCACCACCACCTTTTATTTTATTACCGTCTATACCCCAACCTACGGCAGAGCGGTACTGCATCTGAGCGCGCGCGACAGCTTGCTGGTCACGATGCTGGTCGGTATTTCTAACTTTATCTGGTTACCGATTGGCGGGGCGCTCTCAGACAAGATAGGCCGCCGCCCGGTGCTGATGGGAATTACCATCCTGGCGCTGTTGACCACCTGGCCGGTGATGCAATGGCTCACCGCCGCGCCGGATTTCACCCGCATGACGCTGGTGCTGCTGTGGTTCTCGTTCTTTTTCGGTATGTATAACGGCGCGATGGTGGCGGCGCTAACGGAAGTGATGCCCGTTTACGTCCGCACCGTGGGCTTTTCGCTGGCATTTAGCCTCGCCACCGCTATCTTTGGCGGGCTGACGCCGGCTATTTCCACCGCGCTGGTCGAAATCACCGGTGATAAAAGCGCGCCGGGCTGGTGGCTGATGTGCGCGGCGCTATGCGGATTCGCCGCCACCGCCATGCTGTTCATGCGTCTAAGCCGCGGCTATCAGCCGGCGGAAATACCGCGTTAAAATAGCCACGGGCGGAGTGTGCGCTCCGCCCGTTTTCGCTTAACCGTCTGCTTTACTTAGTGGTGTTATTACTGCGAATCTCCTGCCAGATTTTATCGCAACGCGCTTTGACCGCCTGGTCATTACCGGTGCGCGTCGCCTGAATACAGGCCTGATAATCCAGCACTCTGACGCTCTCCTGCGTCGCAAACTGCTGATGCGGTTTCTCTTGTTTCAATACGTTCAGTACGCTCTGACAGGCTTCGATCTTGTCCGGATTACCTTCCGCCGTGTTGATACAGGCGCTATAGGCATCTTTCAATTTGGAATCTTCTTTCGGCGCTGGCGACTGCGCGCAGGCGACCAGACCCGATGCCATGATGGCGATGAGCAGCAGTTTTTTCATAGTTATTCTCCCGGAGGGGCGGCAGGCTCACGCCCGCCGCGCAGGCATCAGAAAATGGTGAACGGCGCGATAACCATAAACTTCACGTCACGCTCATCCTGGAAGATGTTGCCGTAACCGCCGCTCCAGCTTGGGATGTCGGAGTGGTTGTCGTATTGCGTGAAGTGCAGTTTGAACATCGTTCCTTTCGCGCGGCCTTCCTGCAGGGTGTAGATGGCATCCAGGCTGTAGGCGGATTCTTTCAGACGATAGTTAGGATCGTAGTAAGCATCCGGGGATGCCATTCTGCCAGGCTTCGCATCCCAGGCGTAAACATAGGACGCGCCAAACGCCCAGCCCGGCATATCCCAGTTCTTCATGTCGTACATCGCGCCGAAGAACACCGCTTTCTCGCCGTTGGCGTTAAAGTCAGAGCGGTTATCCCACCAGATATCGAGACGACCGTTAGAGGAGGCATAGGTTGGCGTCATACGCTGCAGGAAGTAGCCCTGCTGGCCATCGGCTTTCACCCAGGTCCCTTCCAGACGCAGATCCAGCACATCGGCCGCTTTATAACCGAAAGTGATCGCCTGCAGCCACGCGGTGCCGTCGTAGATATCGTTGACGCCGCCGTTGCTGACTTTATCGCGGGTACCGTAGAACTGATAGCTGGTGCTCAACGGTGAACCCGCGATATCAAATTTGTAGCTGGCTTTAGCAAAGTACTGATCGATATAGCCCTGGGCCTGACCAAATGCGGCTTCCAGCACCAGATCGTTTTTAAAATCGTACTTCGCGCCAAGAGAGTGCAGATAGTCAACTTTGGTTTTCTTATCGTTCTGGTAAAAATCATCCATCTCGATATGCCACGGCGCTTTATATTCGTTCGTCCACATATAGGAGAAACTCAGCGCGCCGTTATCGCCGTAGTCGAAGTTCGCCCCGGCTTCAGCCCCCTGATAGGTACCCGGCATAAAGCTCCAGTGCGGCGCCAGCAGCGTTTGTCCGGTCGGCTGAATGTAGCCCGCGCGCGCCCACGCCGGGCCGAATTTAAATTTAGCCGCCGCTTTATACAGGCTTATCCCGCTCTTATCGCCGGAATAATCTTCGCTGTAGGCACGGTTGCTGGAGGAGAAAGCAATTTCGTTCGGGTGGCCACTGTCGCCGTTTTCCGCCATTTCAATCGCGGTGAAGGCAGCAATATCCAGACCAAACATGTCGGCCGCGTAGCCGGACTGGAAATCCAGGTTGGCGTTCCAGGTAGAATGAGAAAGGTTAGTTTCGTATTTGTCGGTTTCTACGTTTTTACGGTCGCGCTCACGCTGCCAGTAATAGATACCGCCGGTTAAGGTAGAATCATCGATAAAGCCTGCTGCGCTGGCCTGTGGAGCCACAACCCAACCCGACATCGCGGTGACGGCGGCAATAGCCAGCGCCAGCGTACTACGTTTGCCACTAAACGTACGCATGTGCATATCCTCTTTGACGTTTTAAAATTGCGATTGCCAAAGGCAGCTCGCTAAAAAAATAAAAAAATTTGAAAAGCGGTGCGGTTAAAAGGCCGCGAAACCACTATGGATAGACTATTTTTCGTGACGCGAATTATCAATCTCTTTCGCAGAGCAAAGCTTAAGATTATGACAAAGCGCACATAATTTATGTCGTTTTGTTACAGACTTACTTCTCAGTATTTTTAACGATAAGTCATGGTTATATCGGAAAAAAACTGATAATTGATGAAAGCTGAAACGGTTAAATGTAAATATGCAGGCAGGAAGAGATGGGTAATTATTACTGAGTTTTAATAAGATTAATTCGCATCGAAAAAATATCAGTTTTTAATCCACTGATTCTGCAATAAAAAAACGCCGCAGGGCGCGGCGTTTCATGAATACGGCGAGCATTACTCGCCGATTTTAGCCCAGGTGTCACGCAGGCCAACGGTGCGGTTGAAGACCAGATGGCTCTCGGTGGCATAGCGGCTGTCGAGGCAGAAGTAACCTTCGCGCTCGAACTGGTATGCTTTACCCGCCTGCGCTTTCGACAGGCTCGGTTCCGCAAAACCTTGCTTAATGACCAGCGATTCCGGGTTCATTACCGCCAGGAAGTCATCCGCCGCACCCGGGTTCGGTACGCTGAACAGACGATCGTAAAGGCGGATTTCAACCGGCAGCGCGTGCGCCGCGCTCACCCAGTGGATAACGCCTTTAACCTTGCGGCCATCGGCCGGGTCTTTGCTCAGGGTATCGGCATCGTAAGTACAGAAGATGGTAGTGATATTACCTTCTGCATCTTTCTCAACGCGTTCCGCTTTAATCACGTAGGCGTTGCGCAGACGCACCTCTTTACCCAGCACCAGACGCTTGTACTGTTTGTTGGCTTCTTCGCGGAAGTCCGCGCGATCGATCCAGATCTCAGCGCTGAATGGTACTTCGCGGCTGCCCATCTCCGGCTTGTTCGGATGGTTCGGCATCGCCACCATTTCGCTTGCGCCCTGCGGATAGTTTTCGATAACCAGTTTAACCGGATCAATCACCGCCATCGCGCGCGGCGCGTTTTCGTTAAGATCTTCACGAATGCACGACTCCAGCGACGCCATCTCAATGGTGTTGTCCTGCTTGGTCACGCCGATGCGTTTGCAGAACTCGCGGATGGATTCAGCGGTATAGCCGCGACGGCGCAGACCGGAAATAGTCGGCATACGCGGGTCATCCCAGCCTTCCACATGCTTTTCCGTCACCAGCTGATTCAGCTTACGCTTGGACATCACGGTGTATTCGAGATTCAGGCGCGAGAATTCATACTGACGCGGATGCACCGGAATACTGATGTTGTCGAGCACCCAGTCGTACAGACGACGGTTGTCCTGGAACTCCAGGGTACACAGCGAGTGGGTGATACCTTCCAGCGCATCGCTGATGCAGTGGGTGAAGTCGTACATCGGGTAGATGCACCATTTGTTGCCGGTCTGATGGTGTTCGGCAAATTTAATGCGATACAGCACCGGATCGCGCATCACGATGAATGGCGACGCCATGTCGATCTTCGCGCGCAGGCAAGCCTTACCCTCTTCAAAACCGCCGGTACGCATTTTTTCGAACAGCGCGAGGTTCTCTTCCACGCTGCGATCGCGGTATGGGCTGTTTTTACCCGGTTCTTTCAGAGTACCGCGGTATTCGCGGATCTCGTCGGCGGACAGTTCGTCAACGTAGGCCAAACCTTTGTTGATCAGTTCAACCGCATACTGATGCAGCTGATCGAAGTAATCAGAGGAGTAGCAGACATCGCCGGACCAGTGGAAACCTAACCACTGCACGTCGTTTTTAATCGACTCCACGTATTCGATATCTTCTTTCACCGGGTTGGTGTCATCGAAACGCAGATTACATTGACCTTGATAATCCTGAGCGATGCCGAAGTTCAGGCAAATGGATTTTGCATGGCCAATGTGCAGGTAACCGTTCGGTTCCGGCGGGAAGCGGGTATGAACGGTGGTGTGCTTACCGGTAGCCAGATCTTCATCGATGATCTGACGGATAAAGTTAGTCGGGCGGGCTTCTGCCTCACTCATCACGGGTTCCTCAAAGCGTAAACAACGTATAACGGCACATGATCTTACAAGCAGGGCGCAGAGACAACTATTAGTTACGCAAAATACGTATCTGTTGTTGGATATGGGGGTATTTGCTGCAAAAAAAAGCGGCGCAGGTTTCGCTGCGCCGCTGAGGCAAAACTCTACTCAGGAGCCTTACTTGCCTTTAATCTCGAACAACGGCGTTTGGCCGGCGACAACGCTACCCGTTGCCTGAATCACCAGCGCGCTGTAATCATCGCTGTTGCTGCAGACGACCGGACTAATCATCGAGCGAGCGTTGGCGTTGAGGAACGCCAGATCCATTTCCAGGATCGGCTCGCCAGCTTTCACCTGTGCGCCCTCTTCAACCAGACGTTTAAAGCCTTTGCCTTCCAGCGCGACGGTATCGATGCCCATATGGACGACGATTTCCGCGCCGTTATCGGTTTCCAGGCAGAACGCGTGGTTGGTGTTGAAGATTTTCACCACCGTACCGGCCGCCGGCGCGACAACGATATTATCGGTCGGTTTCACCGCGACACCGTCACCGACGGCTTTGCTGGCGAAGGCTTCATCCGGTACCTGCTCAAGCGCAACCACTTCGCCGGTAATCGGGGAAACCAGCGCTTCGACGGTTTTAGCGTTGGCAACAGCCTGCGGTTTGGCCGCAGGCGCGGTGGCTGGCGCGCTGTCAGTCGAGGCAGCCGCTGCGGCAACCGGGCCACGCGCCACCACTTTCTTCATCGCGTCGCCCACGGATTCCGCTTTCGCGCCAACGATGACCTGGATGGTCTGTTTGTTCAGTTTCACCACGCCGGAGGCGCCGAGACGTTTACAGGCGGCATCGTTGACTTTCGCCGAGTCGCCGACGGTCAGACGCAGACGGGTGATGCACGCATCAATAGCTTTCAGGTTATCGGTACCGCCTACGGCTGCGATGTAGTTGGTCGCCAGCTGAGTCAGACCTTCTTCGGTGTTACTGTTAGCTTCTTCAGTCACGACGTCGTCGGTTTTATCTTCACGACCCGGCGTTTTCAGGTTGAACATGCGGATAACCGCGCTGAACAACAGGAAGTAAACGAAGAAGAACACCACACCCATCACCAACAGCATCCAGACGTTTTTGCTGGCTGCCGGCAGGCTGTACATCAACACGTAGTCGATAGCGCCCGCGGAGAAGGAGAAGCCCGCATGGATACCCAGCGCCGTTGCGATGAACAGGCTGATACCGGTCAGGATTGCGTGCAGGAGGTACAGCAATGGCGCCAGGAACATGAACAGGAATTCCAGCGGCTCGGTCACACCGGTCAGGAACGCGGTAATGGCGACGGACAGCAGCATACCGCCGACCATCGGACGACGCTCTTTCGGCGCAGCCAGATACATCGCCAGCGCCGCGCCCGGCAGACCGAACATCATGATCGGGAAGAAGCCGGACATGAACATCCCCGCGGTGCCGTCACCGGCGTAGAAGCGGTTGATGTCGCCGTGGAAGACCGCGCCCGCGGCGTTAGTAAACTCGCCAATCTGGAACCAGGCAATGGTGTTCAGCACCTGATGCAGACCGGTTGGGATCAGCAGACGGTTGATGAAACCGAAGATACCGGAGCCCAGCGCGCCCGCAGAGACGATCCATTCGCCGCCCGCATGAATAGCGTGCTGTACCGGCGGCCAGACATAGCCGAAGATTGCAGCCAGTACCAGACAGAAGAAGCCGGTAGCGATCGGTACGAAGCGTTTGCCGCCGAAGAAGCTCAGGAAGTCTGGCAGTTTAATGCCGGCCCAGCGGTTATAAACAGCACCCGCGACCAGACCGGTAATGATACCCGCCAGCACGCCCATGTTAATTTCCGGGTTAATGGTGACCATCGCTTTGGTCATCACGAAATAACCTACCGCGCCGGCCAGCGCCGCAGAACCCGCATTATCCTTGGACCAGCTTGATGCCACGCCGATGGCGAAGATCAACGCTAAGTTGTCAAAGATTGCCCCACCCGCTTGCGCGATGAAGGGTACGTTCAGCAGATCTGGTTGCCCGAATCGCAGCAGCAATGCCGCGACCGGCAGCACTGCGATAGGGAGCTGTAA
>DWRD01000100.1:0-14225 GCA_022318305.1 Gerosis bhagava
CGACGTGCGTAATCGCGCCGCCATCGAAGAGATGATTGCCGGGCTGCCCGCGGACTGGCAGTCTATCGATGTTCTGGTGAATAACGCCGGCCTGGCATTGGGTCTGGAACCCGCTCATCGCGCCAGCGTCGAAGACTGGGAAGACATGATCGATACCAATAATAAAGGCCTGGTGTACATGACCCGCGCGGTGTTGCCGGGGATGGTGGAGCGTAATCGCGGCCATATTATTAATATCGGTTCGACCGCCGGTAGCTGGCCCTACGCCGGCGGCAACGTCTACGGCGCGACCAAAGCTTTCGTACGCCAGTTCAGCCTGAATCTGCGCACTGATTTGCACGGCACCGCGGTTCGCGTCACCGATATCGAGCCGGGCCTGGTAGGCGGCACCGAGTTCTCCAACGTCCGTTTTAAAGGCGACGATGCGAAAGCCGGTAAAACTTACGAGAACACCCAGGCGCTGACGCCGGAAGATGTCACCGAAGCGGTGTGGTGGGTCGCGAATCTGCCGAAACATGTCAACATTAACACGCTGGAAATGATGCCGGTCAGCCAGAGCTTCGCCGGGCTCAGCGTCCATCGTCAGGGCTAACGCCCTCAGCGGCCTGGCCTGCGGGCCAGGTCTGGGCGGAACGGCAAAAAACGAGTAAAATAATGCTCATAACCCATTAAAAAGTAATCATCAATGGCCGCAGAAACGCAACTGAATCCGACCCAGCCCGTCAATCAGCAAATCTATCGCATCCTTCGCCGGGATATTGTCCATTGCCTGATCCCGCCGGGAACCCCGCTGTCAGAGAAAGAGGTGTCGGTGCGGTTTGATGTTTCGCGCCAGCCGGTACGGGAAGCCTTCATCAAATTAGCGGAAAACGGGCTGATTCAGATCCGTCCCCAGCGCGGCAGCTATGTGAATAAAATCTCAATGACCCAGGTGCGCAACGGCTGTTTCGTGCGCCAGGCTATTGAGTGCGCGGTAGTGCGCCGCGCAGGAACGATGATCAACGATGAACAGCTCTATCAGCTGGAACAAAACCTCAACCAGCAGCGGGTGGCGGTTGAACGTCAGCAGCTCAATGATTTTTTCCAGCTCGATGACGAATTTCACCAGAAATTATCCCTTATCGCCGACTGCCAGCTGGCGTGGGACACCATTGAAAATATCAAGGCGACCATCGATCGGGTACGCTATATGAGCCTTGACCACGTGACTCCGCCCGATATGCTGCTGCGTCAGCATCTCGATATTTTTCAGGCACTGGAAAAACGCGATCTTGATGCCGTAGAAAAGGCGATGAATATTCACCTGCATGAAATTAGCGAGTCGGTTTTGTTGATTCGTCAGGAAAATAGCGAGTGGTTCAGCGAAGAATAATGGGTTAAGCGGCAGCCAACGTTGCGTCAGCTGCCGTAAAATAGATTACCGAACCACTAACACCGGAATTTTGGCATAGCGTAAAATGGACTCGGCGTTAGAACCGAGGAGATGAGTTGATATACCCGGCTTGCGTGAACCAATAACGATAACGTCAAAATTCTCTTTTTCGCTCAGCGCTAATATTTCATCACGCACATTGCCAAAAACAATGCGGGTATGGATCCGCGACGCCGGGATTGAAAACAATCGCGACAGATCGCGCATTTTCTTTTCCGACTCTTCTTTCATGAAGGCTTCAAATTTACGAATATCCGCCGTGAAGCCGCGCAGCAAAGAACTGGTGCTGTTTGGCAGCACGTTCAGCAACGTGATTTCACCTTCTTCGGCAGATGCTAAAAAATCCGCGTGACGAACGGCCTTATCGCTTAAATCCATTTCAAACACATCGACCGGCAATAATATCTTTTTGTACATAGCCTGAGCTCCTTAGTCCTGAAGAAACCGTTGGGGGGATTTTATTCTGTCATATTTAAGCGTGTGGGAATACGATCAATCACCCAAATAAATACTTCAGAGATAAAAATAAACATCAACAATATATAATTAATTATGGAAAGTTAGAGTTATGTATAGACGGGAAATATCAGAGGCTATTCGTATTGCTAATACAAAAATAGCCCGACTCGCTATGCGATGCCGGGCTATGAATGGAATGATGTTTTTTTACTGGCCTTTAGCCCATTCGGCGACGGTCGCCTTGGCGCCGTGAATCTGTAAAGAGAGATACGCCGCCGTCACCGCATCGACAAAACGCGGTTCCTGCGGCAGACTTTCGCCGAAAATGGCCTTAATACCCAGCAGCGCCTGCACGCGTTCGCTACCCTCTTTACTACCCTGCACCGCCTGTTGAATGACCGGCAGTAGCGGATCGCTGATTTCAATCACCTGCCCCTGATCATCGACACCGCTCACGTAGCGCATCCAGCCGGCAATACCCAGCGCAAGCAGGCTGAAATCACTGTGATGCGCCAGGTGCCAGCGCACGGAGTCCAACATACGCTGCGGGAGCTTCTGGCTACCGTCCATCGCAATCTGCCAGGTGCGGTGCTTAAGCGCCGGATTGCTATAACGCTCAATGAGCAAACCCGCATAACGCGCCAGATCCACGCCCTGTACACTCAGCGTCGGCGCTTGCTCTTGCAACATTAACGCCTGCGCGGCGCGGCGGTAGTTATCATCCTGCATGCAATCATTGATATGCTGATAACCGGCGAGATAGCCCAGATAAGCGAGGAAAGAGTGGCTGCCGTTGAGCATTCGCAGCTTCATCTCCTCAAACGGCACGACGTCAGTGACCAGCTCCGCCCCGGCTTTCTCCCACTGCGGACGACCGGCGACGAAGTTATCTTCGATAACCCACTGGCGGAACGGTTCACAGGCCACACCGGCCGGATCGCGCACCCCGGTGAGTTGTTCAATTTTATCCAGCGTATCAGCGGTCACTGCCGGAACGATGCGGTCGACCATTGTGGAAGGGAACGTCACGTTCTGCTCAATCCACTGCGCCAGTTCGTCATCAACGGCGCGGGCATACGCACAAACTACGTTGCGCATTACGTGGCCGTTTTCCGGCATATTATCGCAGGACATGACGCTGAAAGCCGGCAGACCGGCGGCGCGACGGCGCGCCAGCGCTTCTACCACCACGCCCGGCGCCGATTTCGGCTGGTGTGGAGTTTGCAGATCGGCGGCAATCAGCGGGTTATCAAGCTGCAGCTGACCGGTGGCCGGAGAGTGGCAGTAGCCTTTTTCGGTGATGGTCAGCGAGACAATCGCTACCTGAGGCTCGCACATTTTCGCCAACACGCTTTCCAGGCCATCGACCTGCGCATGCATCGCCTGCTTCACCACGCCGACGACGCGTGCGGTCCAGGCATCGGCGGACATTTCAGCCACCGTATAGAGCAGGTCCTGCTGTTGCAAATCGGCAATCTGCTGCTCACCGCCAATGAGGTTCACTTCGGTATAGCCCCAGTCGCTGCCGTGTTCGGCGGCAAGGATATCGGCATACACCGCCTGATGGGCGCGGTGAAAAGCCCCAAAACCGAGATGAACGATGCGAGAAACCAGCTTGCTGCGATCGTAAGAAGGAAGCGTTGCCCTGGCGTTTAAAAGCGTGTTTTCCATGGTGTCTCTCATTTTTATGATGACTGATAAATCATTCTCAAACAGAATGTTTTGGTGAGGTAAACCATCGCACGCAATTGGTATGACATCTTTGATTTTCATCAACTACCATACAAGAAGATCCGGCGCTGTCGCGTTTCGTGATCCTGCGCGCAATGGCGGGGATGAGCCGGGAGTATCCCGGCTAGATAACGTTAACGATGAGATTATGATTTCGCGTATTGGCCATTCGCGTTTAGCGCCTGACGCGTACCGGCGTCCGCCGCATCGTGGTCCAGACTCAGGTCACGGTCACACACTTCCGGCATCAGTAATGACGAGATGAGACCGATAGCTGAATAACAGATCAGCATCGCGACAATCGGCCACCACGAACCGGTTACGTTACAGAAGATACCGGCCAGCACCGGCCCGAATCCCACCGCCACCAGACCGCCGGCCTCTTTGGAGATAGCCATTCTGGTAAAGCGATTACGCGAGCCGAACATTTCCGCCATGGTGATATTTTCCAGCGCAAACAGACCCAGTACCGCCACGTTATGAATAACAATCAGGGACAGCATAATGGTGCTGGCGCTATAGCTTTTATCGACAATAATAGCCAGCATCGGCCAGGCCAGAATAATGGCGGAAATATTGACGATAATATAAGGTAAACGGCGCCCAACTTTATCCGACAGCCAGCCTAACAGTGGGATAGTAATAAAGCCAATCACTGAGCTAATCATTAAGGCATCGGTCGGAATCGCTTTATCAAATAATAGACTTTGAACCAGATATCCCGCGAGAAATGTTTGCAATAAACCGGAATTACCGGCCTGTCCAAAGCGTAAACCGGTCGCCAGCCAGAATGATTTACTTTTTAACATCGCGCCGAAGGTATTTTGCGCGGCGGCGGCTTTAGCCTTAACTTCATCGGCTTCGTTGACCTGTTCAAATACCGGGCTCTCTTTCAGATTTAAACGCAGCCAAATGGCAAAGATCATTACCACGACGCTTGCAAGGAACGGAATACGCCAGCCCCAGGCGATGAGTTGTTCGCGATCGAGCAGGAAGAACATTATCGCCCAGATGGCCGTAGCGCTCAGCGTCCCGCAGTTGGTGCCCATCGCCACCAGAGAAGAGATGATGCCGCGTTTCCCTTTCGGCGCATATTCCGCCAGCATGGTACCGGCGCCGGAAATTTCGGCGCCCGCTCCCAGCCCCTGAATAATACGCAGGGTCACCAGTAACACCGGCGCAAAAATACCAATCTGCGCATAAGTGGGTAATACGCCGATTAACGTGGTGCAAATGCCCATCATGGTGATGGTAATAAACAGAACCTTTTTACGCCCGATGCGGTCCCCCATTTTACCGAATATGAAAGCGCCGACGATCCGCGCAATATATCCTGCGCCATAGGTTCCCATCGCTAATATCAGCGCCATGGCCGCCGACTGCTCCGGGAAAAATATCTCATGAAAGACCAGCGCGGCGCCTAAAGAATAAAGCTGGAAATCCATAAATTCCAGTGCCGTGCCAAGCCAGCCGGATACCGCGGCGCGGATAAGATCCGTGGTGCTTCTCTCATTTTTAGCTGTCGTCATAATAATAATCTCTAAAGTAGGATACAGCGAGGTTATTTATATTTATGCGTTGAAGGTTAATAACACCTTACAACAATGCTTGCGGTCTTCTTCAAATAACGTCATGGCATCGACAACATGCTCGAAAGCAAACTGATGGGTGATAAGCCGATCCGGATTAATTAAGCCGTTTGCCAACCATTCAAGAACCAGCGGGAATTTATTGGCATTGAGCCTGGACGAATAAATAGTGAGCTCTTTGCCGGTGATCCCCTGCTGCGCCACCATTGACGGTTCGGTAGAAAAGCCCATCAGCACAATCCTGCCTGCCGGCGAAGCCAGTGCGATGGCCTCTGGGAAAATCGCCGGATGGCAGGCGGCGTCGATAATCAGCGTCGGTCGGATACCCTGCGCTTCCAGCGCCTGCGCCAGCGGTTGCTCCTTATTATTAATGGTCCAGTCGGCGCCGTTTTGCTGCGCCATCTGCAGCCGCTCAGGGATCTGGTCGGCGACGATCACCTGCCGCACGTTATAGACGCGCTTGAGCACCTGAATGGTGGTCAGCCCCATCGGCCCAGCGCCGTAGACCAGCGCGATATCCTGTTCGCGTGGTTTAGCCTGGCCGGTGACATTCGCCGCAATAGTAAAGGGCTCCACCATTACCGCATGATGGTCGCTCACGTTCTCCGGCACCGGCCAGGCATTTTTGGCCGGTACCACCGCGTATTCGCTAAACCCGCCATCGCGATGGACGCCCAGCACCACCAGCGACGCGCAGACGTTGGGCTTACCGACCGAACAGGGATAACAGTGGCCGCAGCTGATCACCGGATCAACCGTCACCCGCTGGCCCACGACTTTATCCGTCACGCCCTCGCCCACGGCATCAATCACGCCGAAAAACTCGTGGCCAATGACCCGCGGATATTTGGCGAACGGATTATGTCCACGATAGATGTGGCTATCTGAGCCGCAAATTCCCGCCAGTTTCACCTTTACCCGCACTTCCCCGTTCCCCGGCTGCGGCAATGGCCGTTCTTCAATCGCCAGCGCGTTCGGCTGTTGGATAACAATACTTTTCATTTTTCTCTCCTTACCAATTCCACAAAGTGCCATCTTCGAGGCGCGCCACCGGCAGACAGGCGGGTTCATAGGGGTATTTCGCCGCCAGCTTCTCGTCGAACTCGATGCCCAGCCCTGGTTTATCGCCCGGATGCATATAGCCATTGTCAAAACGCCAGCTATGCGGGAAGACCTCCAGCATCTGTTCGGAATAGCCCATGTACTCCTGAACGCCGAAATTTGGCACCCACAGATCGAAATGCAGCGCCGCCGCCATGCACACCGGAGAGAGATCGGACGGCCCGTGAGAGCCGGTGCGAACCTGGTACAATGAAGCAAAATCGGCGATGCGCCGCATGCCGCTGATCCCGCCAGCGTGGGTAATAGTGGTGCGGATATAATCAATGAGCTGTTCTTCAATCAGCTGTTTGCAATCCCAGATGCTATTAAAGACTTCGCCGACGGCAATCGGCGTGACGGTATGCTGGCGAATTAAGCGGAAGCACGCCTGATTCTCTGCCGGTGTCGGATCTTCCATCCAGAACAGACGATACTCCTCAACGCTTTTACCAAATCGCGCCGCCTCGATCGGCGTCAGGCGATGGTGCATGTCGTGCAGTAAATGCTCGTTGAAACCAAATCGTTCGCGCACGGCGGCAAATAGCCGCGGGGTGAAATCCAGATATTTCTCCGTTGACCACAGCTGCTCTTCCGGCCACACGCCTTTGGTCGCCGGCTCGTATGCCTGACCTTTGCCCTTGGCCATGCCGTAGGTGGTTTTCATCCCCGGAATACCGCACTGCACGCGGATCGCCTTAAAACCCATTTCCTGATGGCGGGCGTAGTCGTCCAGCACTTCATCAATGGAATGACCGGTGGTGTGGCAGTAGACCATCACCCCTTCGCGCGAGGCGCCGCCCAGCAGTTGGTAAAGCGGCATTCCGGCGGCTTTGGCTTTGATATCCCACAGCGCCATATCAACGGCGGAAATAGCCGACATGGTCACCGGACCGCGGCGCCAGTAGGCGCCTTTGTAGAAGAACTGCCAGATATCTTCGATGCGGTGAGCATCACGGCCAATCAGCTGCGGACAAAGGTGATCTTTCAGGTATGAGGCGACCGACAATTCACGGCCGTTGAGCGTGGCATCACCGAGGCCGACAATCCCGTCATCGGTGGTGATTTTTAAGGTGACGAAGTTACGCCCTGGGCAGGTAACGAACACGTCGGCGGCAACGATCTTCATGGGTAATTCCTTACATCTGTGCGGTTAGTGATCAAAATTAAATCACCAGACCTACTACCATACAAGTATGATATTTAAAAAAGATGCGAAGGATCACAAACGGATGTGGTTGCGGGGGGCGCCAGGCGTCCCCCCGTTAGCGATTAATTAATGCGGTCTTTTACGATGAAGAAATAGCACAGCGCGCCGGTAAAGGTCACACAGGCGGCGATGACTAAGGCCAGGTTAAAGGAGTGCGTGGTGTCCACTACCCAACCGGTGACAACCGGCGCAAAAGAGGCGAAAACAAAGCTGCCGAAGTTCTGGATCGCCGCCACCGACGCGACTTTATTCTCGCTAACCATCACCTGAACCAGCCCCCAGGCCGAGGTCCCGGCAAAGTGGACGCAGAATAGCGCCATGGAGATAAACGCCACCGCCTGGGTCGGCGAACTCGATTGCACCACCAGCAGCGTGCCGAGCGCAGAAAGCGTCAGGCCAACCACAATGGCCGTTTTGCGCGTTTTCGCCAGATCGTACCCACGGCGCGCCAGCGCATCGACCACCAGCCCATTGACCCACATGCCCACCGCCGCGGCCAGAAACGGGATTGCCGCCACCCAGCCGGTTTTCGCCAGGCTCAATCCCTGCTGCGCCTGCAGATAACCGGGCAGCCACGCGATATACAGCCAGCCGGTATAGTTAACCCCGGAGAAGCCTAAAATCATGCCCCAGGTGGTGCGCCGTTTGAACAGCGCCAGCCACTCGCTGAATACCAGCGTTGGGCGCGCTTTTTCCGGCGCCGCCAGATACTGGCGCTCCTCCTGTTGCAGATCGAACTGCGCGCGGTTGCGATACCACGCGTACCAGCACAGGCCCACAACGATCCCGGCAAGGCCGATAACCACGAACATGGTGCGCCAGCCCCAGGCTATCTGCATCAGCACCAGCGCCGGCGGCGCGATCGCCTGGCCAAGCACCGTTGAGGAGTTAAAGATGCCGACCGCGGTACCGCGTTCTTTTTGTACGTACCAGTCGGTAATGGATTTTACCCCCGCCGGCATAAACGGCGCTTCGCCAATCCCGAGGCCAATACGGAGCAAAATAAAGTGGCTAAAGGAGTTCACCACCCCGGTTAGCGCCTGCATCAGTGACCAGAAAATCAGCCCTGCCCCCAATACAATTCGCGGGCCGAAGCGATCGAGCAAAATACCCGAGGGCAGTTGAGCAAAGCCGTATGACAGAGAGAACGCCGACAGCAGCACGCCGAATTCCGTCGCGCTAAGCCCGAGATCGCCGCGAATAGCCTCACCGGCAACGCTTAATGACGAACGATCGAGGAAGTTGACGATACCGGCGATGAACAGCAGCGTCAGGGTGACTTTTTGCACCCGGCCAATGCGCACGGGTTTGGCGCCAGCTTCGCTGGCAAGGGTTTGTGTAGCCATAATTGCCTCTTACGATAAACAGCACGATGCGTTTAGGGTAAGTAAGGCAACTAGTCGGCTACCATACAAGAATTAAGGTTGAAATTAGCGTGGAAGATCACAAAGGGCGATTTTTTATCCTGCTACAAGACGCTATGCCCGCCCCCAGCCAGCAACGATGATCAGCATGCCGCATAGCGCAATCGCGGCCCCCGCCCAGTCAAAGTGACTTAGCTTCACACCATCGACGAAACGCAGCCACAGCAGCGCGGTGCAGACGTAGACGCCGCCATAAGCGGCATAGACTCTGCCGCTGGCCTCCGGGTGCAGGGTCAGTAGCCAGACGAACATCGCCAGCGCCATCGCGGTCGGGATCAACAGCAGCGGCGAACCGCCCCGCTTCAGCCATAGCCACGGCAGGTAACAGCCGATGATTTCGCACAGCGCGGTAGCAAAGAAAAGTAATGTGGTTTTCAGCATTAAAGTTTGGTAAATGAGACAATTTGTTGCACTAGTGTACGCGATAATGCGCAGGCACCCATGCCATTTTGTCCGGTAGGCGCGGGTAGCGAGTTGTAGTAAACTTGTCCAACTGGTTAACCCTTTTTATCACTCAAAGGAAATCGTGATGAAAATGACACGCAATAAACGCTGGTGCCTGACCGCCCTGCTGGCGGCAAGCGCAATGGTCTATACCGCTTCGTCCTTCGCGCAAACCGACAAACTGGTGATCGAGTCCGGCGACAGCGCGCAGAGCCGTCAGCAAGCCGCAATGGAAAAAGAGCAGTGGAACGATACCCGCTCGCTACGGCAGAAGGTAAATAAACGCGCGGAGAAAGAGTGGGACAAAACCGACGTCGCCTTCGATGCGCAGGATAACTGCCAGAAGAGCGCCAACGTCAACGCCTACTGGGAACCCAACACCCTGCGCTGTCTTGACCGCCGCACCGGTCGCGTTATTACGCCATAATTCCCCGGCGCCCGTGGGCGCCATTCTCTATTAATGCACACAGGATTTCCCATGTCTGACGCCCCTCACGTCAAACTCCGCCCGCTTGAGCGCGAAGACCTGCGCTTCGTCCACCAGCTTGATAATAACGCCAGCGTAATGCGTTACTGGTTTGAAGAACCTTACGAGGCCTTCGTCGAACTCTCTGACCTTTACGACAAACACATTCACGATCAAAGTGAACGCCGTTTCGTTATCGAATGCGATGGCGAAAAAGCCGGGCTGGTTGAACTGGTGGAGATAAACCACGTTCACCGTCGCGCCGAGTTCCAGATTATCATCTCCCCGGAATATCAGGGCAAAGGGCTGGCGACGCGCGCCGCTAAGCTGGCAATGGACTACGGCTTTACCGTTCTCAATTTGTATAAGCTGTATCTGATTGTTGATAAAGAAAACGAAAAAGCGATCCACATCTACCGCAAACTCGGTTTCATGGTCGAAGGCGAGCTGATTCACGAGTTCTTTATCAACGGCGAATACCGCAATACCATTCGCATGTGCCTGTTCCAGCATCAGTACCTTGAGAAACATCGTCCTCAAGGCCAGACGCTGCTCAAGCCCACCGCTCAGTAATAGTCGATAGTGTTTTTGATGCTGTAGTTTCGCGTCACCGCCGGCTGGACGCTTTCATCGACAACCTGCATCTCGCAGCGGATTGGGTTGTCGTGATCGTCATAGTCGCAGGTTTGCTTCACCTTACCTAACGCGCGGTCGTTAAATACGCTCACCGCGCTGTAATCGAGCTTTTTACGCGGATCGGTGGACGGCGTCGATACGACGCTGAAGCGCTCATCTTTCGCGGTGGTGGTTTTGCCCAGCGGATAACCTTCGCTGTCATAGCGATAGCTGGAAGTGCTTTCTTTCCCGCGAGCCGTCACCACAAACCCGTTGTCATCGGTCTCCCAGCTGACGCCCGCCGCCGGCATCTCGGAGAGCTGGCATTTCCCCTGCAGCCGCAGGCGTTTCTCCTGCGTTTGCGCATCCAGATAGTAATTCGCGTCAAGTACCAGCGTTGCGCCGGTTTTGTTTTCGAGGTCGGTAAAATCCAGCAGATCAAAACACCCTTCTGCCGACACCTGGGCACGCACCCGCTTCACCATTTCCCCCTGGTCGTCGAACAGGATTTGAGTAAACGTTTTCACCGGGCCGCGCAGCGGGTCGAACTCAAACTCATTTGAAAAACTGGCCATCTCCGGGGTAAACGCCGCCGGCGTTGACGGCTTATCGCAGGCGCTGAGCAGCAACGCTGCCGGGATCAGCAAAAACAGTTTATTCACAGCCGCTACCTTTTTGGGAATATTCCAATCATTTTAGCAAATACAATTATTTACACCAATTCTGCTATGCTTAAAAATGGATGACATCAATAAGGAGCTGATGATGAAACTATCCCCATGGTTGTGCGCGGCCCTGCTGCTGGGTTCGGCATCCGCACTGGCAGCGCCGGACTCCTGCGAGCGGGTAAAGGGCGAGATCCAGCAAAAGATCATCAACAACGGCGTTCCGGCTTCTGGTTTCAGCCTGGCCATTGTACCGAACGATCAGCCTGACCAGCCCGGCGCTCAGGTGGTTGGCCACTGCGCTAACGACACCTTCAAGATAATCTATACCCGCAACGGCGACGCGACGGCGACCGATTCAGACGGGCAATAACCGCCGCTTTCGAGTGAAGGATCTTATCTCTGGTTGACCGGAGATAAGATTCGCCTACCCCTATTTAAGTATTATTCCTCACCCATGCGCCAGCAATCCTGCGGTTGCCAGCGGCATTTCGCATAATAAAAATCATGGAGTGAGCACAATGTCCAACCCTGAACATCCCGGCGGCGTCAGTCGTCGCGCCCTCATAAAATCCTCAGCAATCGGTTCCCTGGCCCTGGCCGCCGGCGGCCTGTCGTTGCCTTTCAGTCTACGCGCCGCGGCCGCCGCCGTGCAGCAAGCCACCGGAGCAGAAGAAAAAACCGTCTGGGGTGCCTGCTCGGTTAACTGCGGCAGCCGCTGCGCGCTGCGCCTGCACGTTCGCGACGACGAAGTGGTGTGGGTGGAAACCGATAATACCGGCCACGATATTTACGGCGATCATCAGGTTCGCGCCTGCCTGCGCGGGCGTTCTATCCGCCGACGTATCAATCACCCCGATCGTCTTAACTATCCAATGAAACGCGTAGGCAAACGCGGCGAAGGAAAATTCGAACGCATTAGTTGGACCGAAGCGCTGGATACCATCGCCGAAAGTCTGAAACGCGTGGTAAAAGAGTACGGCAACGAAGCGGTCTATATCAACTACTCTTCCGGGATTGTCGGCGGCAATATGACCCGCTCTTCCCCTTCCGCCTCGCCGGTGATGCGGCTGATGAACTGCTACGGCGGATCGCTCAACCAGTACGGCACCTACAGTACGGCGCAGATCGCCTGCGCCATGCCCTATACCTACGGTAGCAACGACGGTAACAGCACTTCGGATATTGAAAACAGTAAACTGGTGGTAATGTTCGGCAATAACCCGGCGGAAACCCGCATGAGCGGCGGCGGCATTACCTGGTACCTGGAGCAGGCCCGTGAGCGTTCCAACGCCCGCATGATCGTCATCGACCCACGCTATACCGATACCGCGGCCGGGCGTGAAGATGAGTGGATCCCCATTCGTCCCGGTACCGATGCCGCGCTGGTCGCCGGTATCGCCTGGGTATTGATTAATGAAAATCTGGTAGACCAGCCGTTCCTCGATAAATACTGCGTCGGCTACGATGAGAAAACCTTGCCGGCCGATGCTCCGGCCAACGGCCACTATAAAGCCTATATTCTCGGCCAGGGGGACGACGCGACCGCCAAGACGCCGCAGTGGGCCTCGCGTATTACCGGTATTCCCGCCGATCGCATCATTAAACTGGCGCGCGAAATCGGTATGACCAAACCCGCCTATATCTGCCAGGGCTGGGGGCCGCAGCGCCAGGCGAACGGCGAGCTCTCCGCGCGGGCTATCGCCATGCTGCCGATTTTAACCGGCAACGTCGGCATCAACGGCGGAAACAGCGGCGCCCGCGAATCGACCTATACCATCACCATTGAGCGTCTGCCGGTACTGGAAAATCCGGTAAAAACCGCCATCTCCTGCTTTAGCTGGACCGACGCTATCGCCCGTGGGCCGGAGATGACCGCCACCCGCGACGGCGTGCGCGGCAAAGAGAAGCTGACGGTCCCCATCAAATTCCTGTGGAACTATGCTGGCAACACCATCATTAACCAGCATTCCGACATCAATAAAACCCACGATATCCTGCAGGACGAGAGCAAATGCTCGACGATCGTGGTTATTGAAAACTTTATGACCTCGTCGGCAAAATATGCCGATATTCTGCTGCCGGACCTGATGACCGTAGAACAGGAAGATATCATTCCTAACGACTATGCCGGCAATATGGGCTATCTGATTTTCATCCAGCCCGCCACCACGGCGAAGTTCGAACGCAAACCTATCTACTGGATCTTAAGTGAAGTGGCAAAACGTCTTGGCGACGACGTGCATCAGCGCTTCACCGAAGGCCGGACTCAGGAGCAGTGGTTACAGTACCTGTACGCCAATATGGTCGCTAAAGATCCGGCGCTGCCGGGCTATGACGAGCTCAAAAAAATGGGCATTTACAAGCGTAAAGACCCGAACGGCCATTTCGTCGCCTATCGTGATTTCCGTCGCGATCCTGAAGCGCATCCGCTAAAAACCCCCTCCGGCAAAATTGAGATTTACTCCAGCCGCCTCGCCGATATTGCCGCCCGCTGGCAACTGGAAAAAGGCGACGTCATTAGCCCGCTGCCGGTCTATGCCTCCACCTTTGAAGGCTGGGACGATCCGTTGCGCAGCCAATTCCCGCTGCAAATGTTTGGCTTCCATTATAAGGCGCGTACCCACTCCAGCTACGGCAACGTCGATGTCTTACAAGCGGCCTGCCGCCAGGAAGTGTGGCTTAACCCCATCGATGCCGAAAAACGTGGGATTAAAAACGGCGACATGGTGCGCGTCTTTAATCAGCGCGGCGAACTGCGTATTCCGGCGAAGGTCACGCCGCGTATTATGCCTGGGGTGACGGCGATGGGTCAGGGAGCATGGCACGATGCCAATATGTCTGGCGATCGCGTCGACCACGGCGCCTGCATGAATACCCTCACCACCCACCGGCCTTCACCGCTGGCGAAGGGAAATCCGCAGCATACCAACCTGGTCGAAATCGAGAAGGTTTAAGGAGTAAACCATGAGCGCTCAATACGGATTTTTTATCGATTCCGCCCGTTGCACCGGCTGCAAAACCTGCGAGCTGGCCTGTAAAGACTACAAGAACCTGACGCCGGACGTCAGCTTCCGTCGTATCTATGAGTA
>DWRD01000101.1:0-14084 GCA_022318305.1 Gerosis bhagava
CGTTAGCCTGACGATGCGCCTGGCAGCCAGCTAACATGAGAACAGCGAACGGAAGTAAGCGAAAAACAGGTGAGATATTCAAAATGTCATTCCATTGCAATAAGAGAAATTGCAGGCGATTTTAATTAGCCAGCAGGTCTTTGCAATAAACGATGAGTTGAATTATTCTCTCCTGAATGTGATTTTTTTTTTGATAAATTAAGCCGTCGTCTAATTAATGAATATAAAGCATATTAGCTGCATGTGAAATAAAAGTATCGCGCAATGAATTCATAGTAAATGAATCACAGGGGAAAAGAATAATATAGCATTCTGCAACCGCATCGCGGCGGCTGCAGATACGTTTACTTCACATAGGCCAGCAGGCTAAGGGAGTCACGCGCCAGAGCTTTGCACTTTTTGGCGGTTGGGATTTTGATGCCGCTGAGATCGCGATAGCTGTCCTCACCTAATGCTTTCATATTAAAGCTATCGTAGTTGCTGAGGTCCCATTGGTTTTGCTGGGCAAAAAAGACCAGCGCGCGGCGAATTTGCGTATTTGGCAAATTTTGATAGCCGCA
This sequence comes from Gerosis bhagava, assembly GCA_022318305.1. Taxonomy (NCBI): domain Eukaryota; kingdom Metazoa; phylum Arthropoda; class Insecta; order Lepidoptera; family Hesperiidae; genus Gerosis; species Gerosis bhagava. The sequence continues at coordinate 561 of DWRD01000101.1, forward strand.
ATCATTTTTCAGGAATACAAATACCGCCGTTAAATCAGCCATATCTTCCGCTTCGGACTCGCTTAATGCATAGCTATTGGCGGAGAGGGCGAGCAGGCTGCCAAACAGCATTGTTCTGAAAAACGTCTTCATTTTTTCTACCATTGAAACACGGACAATCAAAGTTAGCATACTTCTTTACACCACGCAGAGCTTTATTCACAAGCTTCTGCTTGACCTTCCCGTTGCGGGAGGGTTTAAGCTTAAATATTCACCAGCAGAATAAAAGGATGTGAAAATGCAACGTCGTGAGTTTATCAAATTAGGCGCCGCGCTTGGCGCGGTCAGCGCCTTACCGCTCTGGAGCCGTTCGGTATTCGCTGCCGGCCGTCCGGCTTTGCCGGTTCCGGATTTATTGACCGCTGACGCGCGCAATCGCATTACGCTGACGATTCAAGCCGGAAAGACGCAGTTTGGCCCGCATCTTGCGACGACCTGGGGCTATAACGGTAACCTCCTCGGGCCCGCGTTGAAGCTGAAGCAAGGTGAAGCGGTGACGGTAGATATTCACAACCGCCTGGCGGAGGAGACCACGGTCCACTGGCACGGGCTGGAAGTGCCTGGCGAAGTCGATGGCGGTCCGCAGGGCGTCATCGCCGCAGGAGCCTCAAGGACGGTGAGTTTTACGCCGACGCAGCGAGCGGCGACCTGCTGGTTCCATCCTCATCAGCATGGTAAAACCGGACGTCAGGTTGCCATGGGGCTGGCGGGTTTGGTGCTGATTGAAGATGTCGAAAGCGGGCAATTACTGCTTCCGAAGCAATGGGGAATCGATGATGTTCCGGTGATCGTGCAGGACAAAAGATTCAATGCCAATGGCGAAATAGATTATCAGCTCGATATCATGAGCGCCGCCGTTGGCTGGTTTGGCGATACCCTGTTGACGAACGGCGCGCTGTATCCCGAACACGCTCCGCCGCGCGGTTGGTTACGCCTGCGTCTACTTAATGGCTGTAATGCCCGCTCGTTGAATTTCGCTACCAGCGATCGCCGCCCAATGTACGTAATAGCAAGCGACGGCGGCCTGTTGGCGGAACCGGTCAAAGTGAGCGAACTGCCGGTGCTGATGGGCGAGCGCTTTGAGGTTTTAATTGATACCCGCGACGGGAAGGCATTTGATCTCCTGACGATGCCGGTGAGCCAAATGGGGATGGCGATTGCGCCATTTGATAAGCCGCAGCCGGTGCTCCGTATACAGCCGCTATTGATCCCGGCCTCCGGTAAGTTACCCGATACTTTGGCCGCGATACCCGCGCTGCCGTCACTGGAGGGGCTGACGCAGCGCACGCTGCAGCTGTCGATGGATCCTATGCTCGACATGATGGGTATGCAGGCGCTAATGAAGAAATATGGCGACCAGGCGATGTCCGGTATGAATCATGGAATGATGGGGCATGGCGACATGAACAATATGGGAAATATGAATCATGGTGAAATGAAGAATATGAACCATGGCGGTGGCATGGGACATGGCGCTTCATCAGACAAGGGTTTTGATTTCCATAGCGCCAACCGCATCAATGGCAAGGCCTTTGATATGAATGTGCCGATGTTTGCCGCGGCCAGGGGGCAGTACGAGCGCTGGCTGATCTCCGGTAAGGGCGACATGATGCTGCATCCTTTCCATATTCATGGCACGCAATTCCGTATTCTGAGTGAAAATGGCCAGGCGCCGGCGGCGCATCGGCGCGGCTGGAAGGATACGGTAAGAGTGGAGGGCGGGGTGAGCGAAGTGCTGGTGAAGTTCGATCATCAGGCGCCAAAGGAGTTCGCCTATATGGCGCACTGTCATCTGCTGGAGCATGAAGATACCGGGATGATGTTGGGATTCACCGTGTAGGACTGTACAGCCTGCCGCCCACTCCCATGGGGAGAGGGGCAAAAAAAACGGCAACTTTCGTTGCCGTTTTGCGTTTTACTTCGCGTCATCCGGTAACGCGTAGGCAACGATGTAGTCGCCCATTTTCGTACCGAACGAGCCATGACCGCCGGCAGAGATGACAACGTACTGCTTGCCATTCACTTCATAGGTCATCGGCGTCGCCTGGCCACCTGCCGGCAGACGCGCCTGCCACAGTTTTTCGCCATTGCTCATGTTGTAAGCGCGCAGATAGTTATCGGCGGTGGCGGCGATAAACAGCACGTTACCGGCGGTGGAGATCGGACCGCCCAGCATCGGCATACCCATATTGAACGGAAGCGGGACAGGCAGCGGGAACGGCAGACTATCCTGCGGCGTACCGATGCGTTTTTTCCACACCACTTCGTTGGTCTTCAGATCCAGCGCCGAGATATAACCCCATGCCGGTTGTTTACACGGCAGGCCAAACGGCGACAGGAACGGGTTCAGCGTAACGCCGAACGGCACGCCATACTGCGGCTGAACGCCAGACTCGGTACCGGAGCCTTTCGCGTCTTTTGGCGGTTCCATCGGGTTGCCCGGGCCGCGTGGGATCAGTTTAGAGACGAACGGCAGCGCCATCGGGTTGGCGATAGCCACCTGACGGTTAGGATCGACGGAGATGCCGCCCCACTCAAACATCCCCAGGTTACCCGGGAATACCAGCGTGCCCTGTTCGGACGGCGGCGTGAAGATACCTTCATAGCGCATCTGATGGAATATAACGCGGCACACCAGCTGGTCAAACATGGTGGCGCCCCACATATCCGCGCCGGTCAGGTCTTTCTTCGGACGGAAGCTCAGCTCGGAGAACGGCTGGGTTTTAGCAACGTAATCGCCTTTCGCCGCACCCTGCGGAACCGGTTTTTCCGGCGCCGGGACCACCAGTTCGCCATTACGACGATCCAGCACGAAGATGTTGCCGGTTTTGGCCGGAGCGTAAATCACCGGTACGCTTTTACCGTTCACATCAATGTCGGCCAATGTCGGCTGCGACGGCATATCCATATCCCACAGATCGTGGTGTACGGTTTGGTAGCTCCACGCCAGTTTACCGGTGGTTGCGTTCAGCGCCACGATAGAGCTGGCGTAACGTTCCTGTTCCGGTGTGCGGTTGCCGCCCCAGATATCCGGCGTGGTAACGCCCATCGGCAGATAGACTAAATCCAGCTTCGCGTCATAGGCGGCAGGCGCCCAGGAGTTAGGTGAATTGAGCGTGAAGTGATGCTCATCGCTCGGGATCGCATTAGGGTCTTTCGCACCCGGGTCGAAGGCCCACAGCAGTTTACCGGTATTCACATCAAAGCCGCGGATCACGCCTGATGGCTCGCGGGTGGAGAAGTTATCGGTTACCGCGCCGGCAATGACGATAGTCTTGTCGGTGATAATCGGCGGCGACGTCGGTTCATACATGCCCGGCGTGGTCACCGGCATGTTGGTCTGCAGGTTGAGAATGCCTTTATTAGCAAAGGTTTCGCACAGCTTACCGTTGTCGGCGTTCACCGCGAACAGACGGCCATCGTTGACCGGCAGAATAATACGGCGCGGGCAGTCGGCGACGACGTCGGCAGGGGCGTTATCCGCCTTCGCTTCATGATAGGAGACGCCACGGCAGGTCACGTGCTGGAACGACGGATCGGCGTTCAGCTGCGGGTCAAAATGCCACTTCTCTTTACCGGTGGCCGCGTCAAGCGCGAACAGACGCTGGTGCGCGGTACACAGATACAGCGTGTCGCCAACTTTAATCGGCGTCACTTCGTTAGTGATTTCACCCGGATCGTTCGGCTGCTTCAGGTCGCCGGTGCGGAATACCCAGGCTTCCTTCAGGTTCTTCACGTTGTCGGCGTTAATCTGTTTCAGCGGCGAATAACGCTGGCCTTCCTGGTTACGGCCATAGGCCGGCCAGTCGCTATCGGCGACGGTAGAAATCGGCGCGGCAGGCGTCGCGTCAGCGCTCAGCGTACCGTTCACCTCCTGCGGGTCGTTGAAACCGGCCCAGGTCAGGATCCCGCCGCTAATCAACAGGGCGATAATCAGACCGCCCACGGCGCCAGCGGAGGGTACCGGCAGGCGACGCCAGACAAATGGCAGAATCAGCCAAATGCCGAAGAAGACCAGGATGTCGCTGCGCGGCGTCAGCGCCCAGAAGTCGAAGCCGACTTCCCATACCCCCCAAATCATGGTTGCCAGCAACAGGGCGGCATACAGCCACAGCGCTGCGCGCTTGCCGCGGAACAGCATGACGGTGACGGCCAGCATCACCAGGCCTGCGATAGGGTAGTACCAGGAACCGCCGATAGCGGCCAGCCATACCCCACCGATTAACAGATACAGGCCACAGAAGGCGGCAAACAGCGCCGTCAGCGTGACAAGTAACCGTGATTGTTGAGATTTTGTTTCTGCCATAGAAAGACACTCTTCAGTTGTTAATTTTTTAACTGCAATTAATTATAGGATTTAACAACTGTGATCGGAATCACAAATATGGCTTTATTATTCACTGCACCGAAGATTTCGTTTTGCTGGTATACTGTATCGCTTGCCGGTCAACGTCGGTGTGAAAGCAGCGGCTTTGAAGATTTATCCTAAGAATCAAATGGTTAGTTTAATGAAACATACTGTAGAAGTGATGATCCCGGAAGCCGAGATCAAAGCGCGTATCGCCGAACTGGGTCGTCAAATTAATGAACGCTACAAAGACAGCGGCAGCGAAATGGTGCTGGTGGGTCTGTTGCGCGGTTCATTTATGTTTATGGCTGACCTGTGCCGTGAGGTTCAGGTGCCGCATGAAGTCGACTTTATGACCGCCTCCAGCTATGGCAGCGGCATGTCCACCACCCGTGATGTCAAAATCCTTAAAGACCTGGATGAAGACATTCGCGGTAAGGACGTACTGATCGTCGAAGACATCATCGATTCCGGCAACACCCTGTCTAAAGTGCGCGAAATCCTCAGCCTGCGCGAGCCGAAATCGCTGGCTATCTGTACGCTGCTGGATAAACCAAGCCGTCGTGAAGTGAACGTCCCGGTTGAGTTTGTCGGTTTTGCCATTCCGGATGAGTTCGTGGTGGGCTACGGCATCGACTATGCTCAGCGCTATCGCCACCTGCCGTACGTCGGTAAAGTGATCCTGCTGGACGAGTAATTATTGTTGCGGTCCCGGATAGGGTGAACGCCTTATCCGGGGCGGTGAGCGCGGCGGCTATTTATGGTTGGCGTGCTTGCTCTTGAGATTGGAAATCCCGTGGCGATAGCGCTGCTCGAGGGTTTCCCGGCTGACGGCGGTGACATCAAGATCGCGCAGCAGTCCGTCGTGAATACCATAAGCCCAGCCGTGGATCGTCACCTTTTGGCCACGTTTCCACGCCGACTGCATGATCGTCGAGTGTCCCAGGTTGTATACCTGCTCCATCACGTTCAGTTCGCAAAGCGTATCCAGACGCCGATCTTCCGGCATCTCACCGAGCAGCGAGCTGTGTTTAAACCAGATATCGCGAATGTGCAGCAGCCAGTTATCAATGAGCCCCAGCTCCGGGTTCTCGACCGCCGCCTGTACGCCGCCACAGCCGTAGTGGCCGCAGATAATAATGTGTTCGACTTCCAGCACGTCAACGGCGTATTGCACCACCGACAGGCAGTTCAGGTCGGTATGGATCACCAGATTGGCGACGTTACGGTGTACGAATAATTCACCGGGTTCCAGGCCGGTTAAGCGCTCCGCGGGGACGCGGCTATCGGAGCAGCCAATCCACAGAAAGCGCGGTTTCTGCGCCTGCGACAATTTCGCAAAGAAGCCGGGGTCCTCTTCCACCAGCATTTTTGACCATAGTGCATTATTGCTGATGAGTGTATCTATATCATTCATGGACGTTTACGGCCTGTAACCAAGTAAGTGCGTTGCGCTAATATAGGGTAAGCTCACCTTTTTGAAAACATTACATCACGTGTGATGACACGAGAAGAGATATTTAATGACCATTGCTCTGGAATTAAAACAGCTCAAGAAAACCTATCCCGGCGGGGTTCAGGCGCTGAAAGGCATCGACCTGCAGGTTGAAGCCGGCGACTTTTATGCGCTGCTGGGCCCTAACGGCGCGGGGAAATCCACGACTATCGGCATCATTAGTTCGCTGGTTAATAAAACCTCCGGCCAGGTTAACGTATTTGGCTACGACCTGGAAAAAGATGTGGTGAACGCCAAGCGCCAGTTAGGGCTGGTGCCGCAGGAGTTCAACTTCAACCCATTCGAAACCGTACAGCAGATCGTGGTTAACCAGGCGGGTTACTATGGCGTTGAGCGTAAAGAAGCAATTTTGCGTAGCGAAAAGTATCTGAAACAGCTCGATCTGTGGGAAAAGCGCAATGAACGCGCGCGTATGCTCTCCGGCGGGATGAAGCGCCGCCTGATGATTGCCCGCGCGCTGATGCATGAGCCGAAGCTGCTCATTCTTGATGAGCCCACCGCTGGCGTTGATATCGAACTACGTCGCTCGATGTGGGGGTTCCTCAAAGATCTTAACGATAAAGGCACCACCATTATCCTCACGACCCACTATCTGGAAGAGGCGGAAATGCTGTGTCGTAATATCGGCATTATCCAGAGCGGCGAGCTGGTGGAAAACACCTCAATGAAGGCGCTGCTGGCTAAGCTGAAATCGGAAACCTTTATCCTCGATCTGGCGCCGAAAAGCCCGCTGCCAACCCTCGACGGGTATCAGTACCGGCTGGTTGATACCTCGACGCTGGAAGTTGAAGTGTTGCGCGAGCAGGGGATTAACAGCGTTTTCGCCCAGCTAAGCGCCCAGGGCGTGCAGGTATTAAGTATGCGTAACAAGGCCAACCGTCTGGAAGAGCTGTTTGTCACGCTGGTGCACGACAAAAAAGGAGAATCAGCATGATGCAGCTTTACTGGGTCGCGCTGAAAAGCATCTGGACCAAAGAGATCCACCGGTTTATGCGTATCTGGGTTCAGACGCTGGTGCCGCCGGTGATCACCATGACCCTCTATTTCGTCATCTTTGGCAACCTGATCGGCTCGCGGATCGGCGAGATGCACGGTTTTACCTACATGCAGTTTATCGTGCCGGGGCTGATTATGATGGCGGTGATCACCAACGCCTACGCCAACGTCGCCTCGTCGTTCTTTAGCGCCAAGTTCCAGCGCAATATTGAGGAACTGCTGGTGGCGCCGGTGCCAACCCACGTGGTGATCGCCGGTTACGTCGGCGGCGGGGTGGCGCGCGGGCTGTGTGTCGGCATTCTGGTGACGGCTATCTCGCTGTTCTTCGTCCCGTTCCAGGTTCATTCCTGGCTGTTTGTCGCCCTGACGCTGATTTTGACGGCAATTCTGTTCTCGCTGGCGGGCCTGCTCAATGCGGTGTTTGCGAAAACCTTCGACGATATCAGCCTGATCCCGACTTTCGTGCTGACGCCGCTGACTTACCTTGGCGGGGTGTTCTATTCGCTGACGCTGCTGCCGCCGTTCTGGCAAGCGCTGTCGCATCTCAACCCCATCGTCTACATGATTAGCGGCTTCCGTTTTGGTTTCCTCGGCATTCATGACGTCCCGCTGGCGACCACCTTTGGCGTACTGGTGGTGTTCATCGTGGTCTTCTATATTCTGTGCTGGTACCTGATCCAGCGCGGGCGCGGCCTGCGTAGCTAATCCTCTCTACAAGCGCCCCCGCTAATTTCACTTTGCCGGGGCGCTATGCGGTAATTTTTGATACCCATCACCCTACCTCAACGCTTGCCCTGCTAAATTGTTTGCCTGCTAAGGAGGTAGGCGATGTTAGGTTGGGTAATTACCTGCCATGATGAGCTGGCGCAGGAGATGCTGGATCGTCTGGAGAAAAAGTTTGGCCCGCTGGCGCAATGCCGGGCGGTGAATTACTGGCGTAATCTGAGCGTCAATATGCTGAGCCGCATGATGTGCGACGCGCTGCATGCCACAGACTGCGGCGATGGGGTGATTTTTCTCACCGATAAAACCGGTGCCGCGCCGTATCGCGCCGCCGCGCTGATGAGCCACAAGCATACTCACTGTGAAGTCATTTCCGGCATTCGCTATCCATTGCTGGAAGAAATGTATTTACAGCGCTATACCCTCAGCAGCGATGCCTTCCGTAATGCTATTGTTAGCGCTGGAGGCCCCACGGTGAGCAGCCTGTGGCATCAGCAGCAAAAAAATCCGCCTTTTCGTCTCCTGCATGACACGTTCGGAAATTAGGCATTAGCATTGATGCCGCTTTTGTTACAATGGCGGCATTCAGGTTTACCGGTTCGATGCGCATGTTTGCCCGAGTCATAACACTATTCCTTTTGCTGACGTCAGTCAGCGTTTCCGCCAGCCTGCTCAGCCAACAGGGCGTCCCCGCACGCTATATGCAAATCACGGAAGATGCCGATATCTGGGCGCAGGTCGGCAACCATGTAGTGAGCGTCGGCAACGTTCGCGCCGGGCAAATCCTTGCCGTGGTGCCGACTACCGCAGACTATTACGAATTCAATTTTGGTTTCGGTACCGGCTTTATTGATAAAGGGCACCTGGGGCCGGTGCAGGGCGCAAAGCGGGTTGAGGATAACCTGGGCGATTTACACCAGCCATTGAGCAACCAGAACCTGCTGACCTGGAAAGATACGCCGGTTTACGATGCGCCGTCAGCGGGCAGCCCGCCGTTTGGCACATTAGCCAATAACCTGCGCTATCCCATTATCAGCAAGCTGAAAGACCGCCTTAATCAGACCTGGTATCAAATTCGTATCGGCAACCGGCTGGCGTGGGTAAGCAGCCTGGACGCGCAGGAAGATAACGGCATTCCGGTACTGACTTATCACCATATTCTGCGTGATGAAGAAAATAGCCGTTTCCGCCATACCTCGACCACCACCTCGGTGCGCGCTTTCAGTAACCAGATGACCTGGCTGCGTGACCAGGGCTATACCACGCTGACGATGTATCAACTGGAAGGGTATTTACGTAACAAGGTTAATCTGCCTGCGCGCTCGGTGGTGATTACCTTTGATGACGGCCTCAAGTCGGTGAATCGCTACGCTTATCCGATCCTCAAGCAGTACGGATTCCACGCTACGGCATTTATTATCTCATCGCGGATCAAACGTCATCCGCAAAAGTGGGATCCGAAATCGCTGCAGTTTATGAGTATCTCTGAGCTCAGACAGATTCAGGACGTGTTTGATGTGCAGTCGCATACCCATTTTCTGCACCGGGTCGATGCCGCCCGTCACCCGATATTACTTAGCCGTAATTACCACAATATTCTCTTTGATTTCGAGCGTTCACGGCGGGCGCTGAGCCAGTTTAATCCACATGTGCTGTATCTTTCGTATCCATTCGGCGGCTATAACGCCACGGCGGTCAAAGCGGCGAACGATGCCGGTTTTCATCTGGCGGTAACGACGGTGAGAGGGAAGGTGAAACCGGGGGATAATCCGTTCTTGCTGAAGCGGTTGTATATCTTACGCACCGATTCGCTGGAGACGATGTCGCGGCTTATCAGCAACCAGCCGCAAGGATAAACCGGCGCTGCGGCTGAGCGCAGCGCCGTAAGAATCAGGCGACCTGCACCGGAATAGCTTTCGCCTGGCGCTTCATTTCGTTATCGCCTTCGAAATAGGCCACTTTCGGCTGCCAGGTGCGGGCTTCTTCGTCAGACATGGTCACGAAGCTGGCGATAATGAGGATATCGCCGACGCTAGCGCAGTGCGCCGCAGCGCCGTTGACGGAGATAATCTTCGAACCGCGCTCGGCGGCGATCGCATAAGTCGAGAAACGGTTTCCGTTGGTCACGTTCCACAGATGAATGGCTTCATTTTCCAGAATACCGGCCGCTTCGAGGAAATCCTGGTCAATGGCGCAGGAACCTTCGTAATGCAGGTCAGCCTGCGTGACTTTAACGCGGTGGAGCTTGCCCTGCAGCATATTACGCATCATAACTTCTACCTTCCAACCTTTAAGTAGCAAAGCGGATACGGCATCCGCTTTGAGAAAATAACCCGATTTTTCGTTCCGGACTACTGGCCCAGCGCGACGATTTTGTTATCAATCAGACGCGCCTGGCCCAGCCATGCCGCCATCAGGATCACCGCGCGTTTGCTGGCATCCGTGAGCTCCAGCAGGGTGTCGGCATCGCGGATCTGGATATCGTCGGCGCGAAAACCTGATTCGTTGAGCTCCTGCTCGGCGATGGCGATGATTTCCTCAAGATGACGTTCGCCCGCGGCAAGTTTTTCCGCCACCGAGCTCAGCACTTTATACAGACCCGGGGCGATTTTACGCTGCTCGGCGGTCAGATAACCATTACGCGAGCTCAGCGCCAGGCCGTCTTTCGCGCGGATAATCGGCACGCCGACGATCTCGATGTCATAACCCATATCGGCGACCATTTTGCGGATCAGCGCCAACTGCTGGAAATCTTTCTCGCCGAAGCAGGCGACATCCGGCTGCACCAGGTTGAACAGCTTGCTGACAATGGTCGAGACGCCGCGGAAGTGGCCAGGGCGGCTGGCGCCTTCCAGCATGGTCGACAGGCCCGGGACATCAACGAAGGTTTGCCCTTCGGTACCCTGCGGATAAATTTCCGCCGGCGCCGGAGCAAAGACAAAATCGACCTTGCGCTTGTTCAGCTTTTCGCAATCTTCCTGCAGGGTACGCGGATAGCGCGCCAGATCGTCCGGGCGGTCAAATTGCATGGGATTCACGAAGATACTGACCACCACGACATCCGCGCAGGCTTTGGCTTCATCAACCAGCTTCATATGACCATCGTGCAGGTTGCCCATGGTGGGAACCAGCGCAATGCGCTTGCCTTCCTGGCGTAAACGACGGATATGCTGGCGCAGCAGCGGCAGGGTTTCAATTATCAGCACAACAAGACTCCTTAATGGAAACTATGTTCTTCGCCCGGATAGGTCCCGGATTCGACTTCGGCAATATACTGCCGTACCGCGGCGCGGATGTCGCCCGCTTCTGCGAGGAAATTTTTCGCGAATTTAGGAATGTGGCCGCCGGTGATCCCGAAAGCGTCATGCATCACCAGGATTTGCCCATCGGTCACGTTGCCTGCGCCGATGCCGATAACCGGGATCGTCAGCGCTTCGGTAATGCGTTTTGCCAGCTCTACCGGCACGCACTCCAGCACCAGCAGCTGGGCGCCGGCGGCTTCCAGGGCTAATGCGTCATCAAACAGCGCCTGCGCTGCACCGCCGCGACCTTGTACTTTATAGCCGCCGAACACGTTCACCGATTGCGGCGTCAGACCGAGGTGACCGCAAACCGGTACCGCGCGCTCCGCCAGCATCCTGACGGTATCAGCCAGCCAGGCGCCGCCTTCGAGCTTGACCATATTGGCGCCGGCGCGCATCACGACGGCGGCATTTTCAAAGGTTTGTTCCGGCGTGGCGTAGGCCATGAACGGCAGGTCGGCGAGCAGCAGGCTGTTCGGCGCGCCGCGGCGCACCGCGCGGGTGTGGTAAGCGATATCGTCAACGGTCACCGGCAGCGTGGAGTCGTGGCCCTGTACCGTCATCCCTAGCGAATCGCCCACCAGCAGGACGTTAATGCCTTCATCGGCAAAAAGCTTAGCGAAGCTGTAGTCGTAGGCGGTGATAGTGGCGAAGCGCTTTTTCTCCTGTTTGCATTTCTGCAGCAGGGCAATGGTGGTCGGTTTCATAACGTTTCCTGATGATGAAAGTCATATTAACCGGCATTCTAACAGCAGCATTCAGGGGGGCAATGATTTTGGGCAACCGATTACCACTATCGCCGGAAATGCTAAAAAAGGGAGTAGGGGTTACCAGAGAGCGGGTTTTTCGGCGCCCAGATTTTCCAGCGCGGCGCGAAGGGCGAGGCCATCGGGGAAGTGGAGCTGTGGGGCGATTTCAAACAGCGGCCAGAGCATAAAACCGCGATTTTTCATATCGTAGTGCGGCACCGTCAGACGCTCGCTGTTAATGACCGCATCGCCGAATAGCATAATGTCGAGGTCCAGCGTTCGCGGTCCCCAGCGTTCGGCTTTCCGCTCCCGTCCCTGCTGCAGTTCGATGCGCTGAGTGTGATCGAGCAGCGCTTCCGGCGCGAGCGCGGTTTCAAGCGCGACGGCGGCATTGAGATAGTCGGGCTGATCCTGCGGCCCCAGCGGCGGCGTACGGTACAGCGAAGACACGCTCGCCACGCGGCTGTCCGGAATGTCGGCCAGCGCGCGGATAGCCGCATTCACCTGTTCGAGCGGCGAAGCGAGATTACTGCCAATGGCGATATAGACCAGGGTCATGCGTTACCCTGACGCGGCGCGCGTTTCCGCGGGCGGCGATGGCGGCGGCGCGGAGCCGGATCGTCGCCGAGGTCGTTGAGCATATCTTTCTGTTCCGGCGGCGCGGCTACCTGGAACTCGCCCCACCATTTGGTCAGGCGCTGCAGTTCGTGGTTGTTCTCGGCGCCTGCGCGCAGTTCAAGCAGATCATAGGCGGCGCGGAACTTCGGATGCTCCATGAGTTTCCACGCGCGTTTGCCCTGACGGCGGGACATACGAAGCTGCAGCTGCCAGATATCGCGCACCAGGGTGGTGATGCGTTTAGGAATCGCCAGCGTCCGGCAGGCTTCATCCAGCACGTCATTCATTGCCAGCGCGAAGGCGTCGTAATAGACCAGCCCGCTCTCCTGCGCGATTTTCTGCGCCATTTCCAGCAGCGGATACCAGAACATGACCGCGAACAGGAATGCCGGGTTAACGCGCATGTCGTTATGCAGGCGGTTATCGGTATTCTTCAGCACCTGAATGATGATGCGTTCCATCGGGCTATCGCCGCGCTCGGTGAAGTAGCGGGTGATCGTCGGGAACAGCGGCTGGAACAGGCTGTATTCGCGCAGCAGCTGGTAGGTTTCATAACCATAACCCGCCTGCAGTAGTTTCAGCACTTCTTCAAACAGACGCGCCGGGGGGACGTCGTGAAGAAGGGTGGCCAGACGCGGAATTGGCTCGGCGCTTTCGGCGCTGATGCGCATATGGAGTTTGGCGGCGAAACGTACCGCGCGCAGCATGCGCACCGGATCTTCACGGTAACGGGTTTCCGGGTCGCCAATCAGGCGAATCACCCCTTCCTGCAGATCGCGCATTCCACCAACGTAGTCGCGTACGGTGAAGTCCGCCACGCTGTAATAAAGGCTGTTGATGGTGAAGTCGCGGCGCTGGGCATCCTCTTCGATAGAACCGAAGATGTTATCGCGCAGCAGCATGCCGTTCTGGCCGCGCTGGGAGGTGACACGGTCGTTAGTGTGGCCTTCGTGATGGCCGCGGAAGGTGGCGACCTCAATGATTTCCGGCCCGAACATCACGTGCGCCAGGCGGAAACGACGGCCAACCAGGCGGCAGTTGCGGAACAGTTTACGTACCTGGTCCGGGGTCGCGCTGGTGGTGACGTCAAAATCTTTTGGTTTCTTGCCCAGCAGCAGGTCGCGAACGCCGCCGCCGACCAGGTAAGCTTCGTAGCCCGCCTTGTTCAGTCGATAGAGCACCTTGAGCGCGTTTTCACTGATATCTTTGCGGGAAATTGCATGCTGTTCACGC
>DWRD01000102.1:0-13963 GCA_022318305.1 Gerosis bhagava
CGAACTTTAGTCATTTTTGCAATTATTGAAATAGCGGTAATGGCTTTTACCACCTGGTCATTTTCTCGTTTCTTATGGGTTCTGTCGTGGGTATTTATTTTAATTTTGGTACCAGTATTAAGAATGTTAACCAAACGAGTTCTTGATACTTTTGGTCTTTGGCGCAGAGATACATGGGTTATTGGTAACGGTGCTAATGCAGAAGAGGCATATAAAGCAATCAATAGTGAACGGAATCTTGGGCTATCAATCGTAGGTTTTATTTCAAGTTCCCAATATGTAAAAGATAATGAGTCTATTGATGGAATTCCCGTATTACCAAATAGTATTGCATGGTTAAACACAAAAGATACCAAGACACAATTTATTGTGGCAGTCGAATCTGATCAAAGTGAAATTAGAAATACATGGTTACGTAATTTTATGATTAAGGGATACAGATATGTATCTGTTATTCCTACCTTACGAGGGATGCCATTAGACAGCACAGATATGTCGTTCATATTCAGCCATGAAGTGATGATTTTTCGGGTGCAACAAAATCTGGCAAAATGGTCTTCACGAATTATCAAGCGTATCTTTGATATCGTAGGTTCTTTAGCCATTATAATACTACTATCTCCAGTACTGCTTTATATTTGTTTTAAAGTGAAAAAGGATGGCGGTCCAGCAATTTATGGGCATGAGCGCATAGGTAAAGGAGGACGGCCGTTCAAATGTTTGAAATTCCGCTCGATGGTGACTAATTCCAAAGAGGTGTTGGAAGAGTTGCTAGCGACGGATCTTGCTGCGAAACAAGAATGGGACCTTACATTCAAATTAAAAAATGATCCACGAGTGACCAAAATTGGTGGTTTTTTACGTCGCACCAGTTTGGATGAGTTGCCCCAGTTGTTTAATGTACTGAAGGGAGAAATGAGTCTGGTGGGACCTCGTCCTATAATCACTGCTGAATTGGAGCGGTATAATGATGAGGTTGATTACTATTTGCTCAGCAAGCCTGGGATGACAGGACTTTGGCAGGTTAGTGGGCGTAGTGATGTAGACTATGAAACGAGAGTATATTTTGATGCCTGGTACGTTAAAAATTGGTCAATGTGGAATGACATTGCAATATTATTTAAAACTATTGCCGTTGTGCTCAAAAAAGATGGAGCATATTAATTACACTATTATCTCTTCTATGCGCAATTATGATGGTAAAAAATGAAATATTTTATTGCAATACCAACCTATAATGGTGGCGGACTTTGGCATCAAACAATCAAAAATATAACTCAATATTCTCCAGCAGATGTATTTGTCCATGTAATCGATTCAAGTAGCAAGGATGATACAGCATCTTTGGCTTCTGAAGCTGGGTTTGATGTTTTGACAATTGCGGGCGATGATTTTAATCATGGCGGAACAAGAAATCTGGCAGTAAAAGAGTATATAGATGATTATGATGTTGTTATATTTCTGACGCAGGATGCTATTCCAGAATCTGGATTTATCGAAGAGATTATTTCCGTTTTTGATGACGAAGAAGTTGCCAGTGCGTATGGTAGACAACTTCCGCATTTGAATGCAAACCCTATTGCCAGACACGCAAGAAATTTTAACTATCCAACAAAAGGCTATGTCGCTGATAAAACAAGCATAGCTAAGATGGGCTTAAAGACAGTATTCATGTCGAACTCATTTTCCGCGTACAGGCTTTCGGTATTTAAAAAACTTGGTGGCTTTCCTTCTGATACTATATTGTGCGAAGACATGTTTTATACTGCTAAGGCGGTCATGGCAGGTTATAAAAATGTTTATGCTGCGAACGCTAAAGTAAGACACTCGCATAATTACACTCCAATTGAAGAGTTTAAGCGATATTTTGATATAGGCGTTTTCCATACGGATCAACCATGGATACGTGATAATTTTGGTGGCGCAGGAGGAGAAGGGACTAAATTCATTATTTCTGAATTAAAATTTCTAATTGCTAATGGTATCTCATGGTTGCCGCTAGCGATGATCAACAATTTTATGAAAATCGTAGGTTACAAATTGGGGCAAAATTATAAAAAATTACCTAAGGTGATCATCAAAAAATGTAGCATGCATAAGCGATTTTGGAAGTTTTAGTATTATGTTGATTGCAGTTCAATATATTGCTTATAATTCGTGACTCGTTATTTATTAATGTATTGCTTGCATGATTTAATTATTGAAATGCATGCCCTAAATTAAGGGAGGAATAATGCTTGGATGTCAACCCCTTGTTAGTATATATATAACAACGCACAATAGAGTGGAAAAATTGAAGCGAGCTATTTGTTCGGCTCAAAATCAAACTTACGCAAATATTGAAATCTTAATTTGTGATGATGCCTCCACCGATGAAACTCAATCATTTGTTGAAAAAGTTATGATGTCTGACCATAGAGTAAAATACTTTAGGAACGACAGTGCGGCAGGAGCTTGTGCAGCAAGAAATTTGGGTATATTTGGGGCTCAAGGAGAGTTCATTACTGGTTTAGATGATGATGATGAGTTTACTCCTGAGCGAGTTGAGCTGTTCGTTGCAAACTGGGACGAAAAATACTCTTTCCTTTGCTGTAATTTTATTGAGCGTTATAGAGACGGTAAAGAAAGTAAATATTATAAAAATAATATGGAGTCGTATTTTAATTATAAAGATATGCTTTTTGATAATACGGCGTCTAATCAGGTTTTTACACTAACGAGTCGGTTAGTTGAAATTGGTGGTTTTGATATCAGAGCTAAGCGTTTGCAAGACTGGGATACATGGTTGCGATTATCACACAAGTTCGGTCAATTTAAACGACTGAATGCTGCAACATATATAATGCATCATGATCATAAGATTGATGAAAAAAGAGTATCTAAAAGCTATCCACTTAGTAAAGCATTAAATGATTTGAAGGACAGAAATCGGGAAGTGTATGTTGGTGAGGATGCACTATTCATGGAATATATTATTAGTGCTGTGAGGGGCGAATCCACTCTACTAGAATCCATGAAATGGAGTGCAAAAAAGAAAACTGCCAGGCACATTGCTAAACATCTCGCTCAAAACGTTTTTAAGATTAAAAAATATGAATGAGAAACCTCATCAAAGGGAGTTTTAAATGAGCCCGACTTGCTTGGTAATTATTGTTACATATAATAGCCAGAAACACATACAATGGGCTATTGATGGACTAAACAATTCTGAGAGCTCACTTGTTATCAAGATTATTGATTCAGGTTCTGCCGATACTAAATATCTTGAATGCTTGCAAAGTAAGCACCCATTATCTATAGAAAAACATGAGAATATCGGTTTTGTAGCCGGAAATAATAAAGCCATTGAGCAGGAGCATGGATGTGATTGGGTTTTACTTTTAAACCCTGATGCCAGAATTGAAGGCCGGGCTCTGGATGATTTGTTGGCTATTGCTGTACGGGAAGATAATGCTGATGTCGGAATTTTTTCTGTCCCGTTAATAAGGTATGACATAAAAGAAAATAAACCACTGGAATTATATGATTCTTTAGGTATTAACTGCAGTGCATTGGGTAAATGGCAAGATATCGGTTCTAATCAACCGATTAAATCAATTAACATTAATGATATTGAAAAAATGCCTGAGGCAATTTGTGGCGCATTCATGTTAATACGCACTGATGCCTTGCTTCAGTGTAAAGATAAAAAAGGTCTTATTGGTTTTGAAAGATCTTATTATATGTACAAAGAAGATATTGAACTTTCTCAGCGTTTCAAAAGGAATGGCTGGAAGCTGCGAATTGCCGAAAATTTAAGTGCTTACCATTGTCGTGGCTGGAATAGTACACGTAGTAATACGCCATATTGGGCTCGCTATCATTCTGCTGTTAACGATTTAGATCTTGCTATAAGATATAAAAATCGCGCATTCCCTTATGCATTACTCAAATATATCTGGGTCCGTTTCTTTGAAAAAAGATAAATATGTGTATTCATGCGTGGCTAGTGTGGGTATATGCAATTTGAGCTTTTCTGCATGGATTGCCTATAAATCAATCAAAAGATTAGGTTTATAGTATTTGTTGGAGACGATGACGTGGGTTAGTATATATCCATCTATCGTTAACTTAGCTACTAGTATCATCTTTAAGCTTGGTTACTCACCCCAAAGACAGGAGTTGCATTGCATGTCTAAACAGCAAATAGGCGTTGTCGGTATGGCCGTGATGGGACGCAATCTAGCGCTGAACATCGAAAGCCGTGGCTATACCGTCTCCGTATTCAACCGCTCTCGTGAAAAGACCGAGGAGGTTGTTGCCGAGAACCCAGGCAAGAAACTGGTTCCTTATTATACAGTTAAAGAGTTTGTTGAATCTCTTGAAACACCTCGTCGCATCCTGTTGATGGTTAAAGCGGGGGCCGGTACTGATAGTGCTATCGACTCTTTAAAACCTTATCTTGATAAAGGAGACATTATCATTGATGGGGGAAACACCTTCTTCCAGGATACGATTCGCCGTAACCGTGAATTGTCTGCTGAGGGTTTTAATTTCATCGGAACAGGTGTCTCAGGCGGTGAAGAAGGCGCGCTTAAAGGTCCTTCAATCATGCCTGGTGGTCAGAAAGAAGCCTATGAATTGGTCGCACCAATTCTTGAGCAAATTGCGGCCCGGGCAGAAGACGGCGAGCCGTGCGTCACATACATTGGTGCCGATGGTGCTGGTCACTATGTTAAAATGGTTCACAATGGCATCGAATATGGTGATATGCAGTTAATTGCAGAAGCCTACGCACTGCTTAAAGGCGGACTTTCCCTATCGAATGAAGAATTGGCTGAAACCTTCACAGAATGGAATAAAGGCGAGTTAAATAGTTATCTTATTGATATTACAAAAGATATCTTTACCAGGAAGGATGAGGAAGGTACCTATCTTGTAGACGTCATTTTGGACGAGGCTGCCAACAAAGGAACTGGGAAATGGACCAGTCAGAGTTCTTTAGATCTTGGCGAACCCTTATCTTTGATCACTGAATCAGTTTTTGCCCGCTACATTTCCTCTTTAAAAGAACAGCGTGTTGCAGCATCAAAGGTTTTGAGCGGCCCAGAATCACAATCTGCGGGGGATAAGATTGCATTTGTCGAGAAAGTTCGTCGTGCACTCTATTTGGGTAAGATTGTATCTTACGCACAGGGTTTTTCTCAGTTACGTGCAGCGTCTAACGAATATGGCTGGGATCTTAACTACGGCGAGATTGCCAAGATATTTCGCGCGGGTTGTATCATTCGAGCTCAGTTCCTACAGAAAATTACAGATGCTTACGCGCAAAATCCGGGCATTGCCAATCTTCTGTTAGCGCCTTACTTCAAACACATTGCAGATGAATATCAGCAAGCACTTCGTGATGTTGTTTCTTATGCCGTCCAAAATGGTATACCGGTTCCAACGTTCTCTGCGGCAGTTGCTTACTATGATAGTTATCGTTCAGCTGTACTTCCAGCTAACTTGATTCAGGCTCAGCGGGACTATTTTGGAGCGCACACCTATAAGCGCACAGATAAAGATGGAGTATTCCACACTGAGTGGATGAGTTAATTTAAAAGTATACATCATATAAGCCTCAGAGATTTTCTGAGGCTTATATTATTAAATATAACTTCATGCACTATCATTAAAAGAATAGATGCAGATTTATTTATCCTTTCTAAGTTATTCATAAACCAATAGTGTTATGTATTCATTATTTATAATGAATCATATTTTCAGGCTGGTTTCTTATTGCGTGTAGCGCATGATTATATAAATAAAAGCGTTCCTCATAATTCAAAACATAATATAGTTTAATTGGTTAATAAGTTTACCTAAAGAGTACTTATGAGTTTACGAGAAAAAACGGTTAATGGTGCTAAATGGTCAGCAATTGCTACAGTAGCAAGTATAGGGATATCATTTTTACAAATCACACTTCTGGCCCGTATTATAGAACCTCATCAATTCGGTTTATTGACTATATCGATGCTAGTCATTATGATCGCGGATACAATTTCTGACTTTGGTATCTCGAATTCAATTATTCAACGAAAGAATATCTCCGAAGTTGAGCTGTCTACATTATATTGGATTAATGTAATAATAGGCCTTTTAGTATTTTTTTTGGTGTTTGTATTGAGTGGCCTAATTTCTGACTTACTTAATCAGCCAGAAATAAAACCTTTGGTTCAATTACTTGCATTTGCATTTATAATAATACCTCATGGGCAGCAGTTTAGAGCGTTGTTACAAAAAGAGCTCGAATTTTCGAAAATAGGTCTTATAGAAACTTCTTCAATTTTGATTGGATTTGCAATTACCATGTGCTCTGCTCTGTATTACCCTTTCGCGATAACGGCGATATGGGGCTATCTCTGCATGTCGATATGTAAAACATTGATGTTTGCCGTGGTTGGTAGGAAAATATACAAACCAATATTACGGTTTAACTACAAATCAGTATCTTCAAATATAAAATTTGGAGCTTATTTGACAGCTGATGCTCTGGTTAATCAATTAAATTCCAATATTGCTACTGTTATACTTTCCAGGAGTCTGGGGGCGGTAATCGCTGGAGGTTATAATCTGGCATACAATGTTGCTGTGCTACCACCATCCAGGCTTAATCCAATATTAACAAGAGTATTATTCCCTGCGTTTTCGAAAATCCAGGATGATAAAGAAAAGCTAAGAACTAACTTTTATAAACTATTATCTTTTGTTGGTTTAATAAATTTCCCCGTTTTATTAGGCCTGTTGACTGTTTCAGATAATTTTGTAATTACTATTTTCGGTGAGAAATGGCAGTTTATAACTCCTATCCTTCAGATCTTATGCATCGTAGGATTGCTTCGTTCTATAGGAAATCCAATTGGTTCGTTGTTAATGGCGAAAGCTCGAGTTGATATTAGCTTCAAATTTAATGTTTTTAAATTGTTCTTGTTTATTCCATCAATATGGATTGGAGCAACCTATTTCGGTGGTATTGGTGCTGCATTAGGCTTTCTTATAGTACAAGTTATTAATACTTATCTTAGTTACTTCATTTTGATTAAGCCTGTACTCGGTAGCAGTTATCGTGAATATATTCAGAGCATAACACTCCCTTTAGTATTAACGATCCCAACAGTAGTAGTTGCTTGGTTAGTAGGTACTATAAATGTATCTCCGCTGCCAGTGATTATGCTTATTTTGCAAGTGTCTTCTGGCGTTATCACCTTTGCATTAACATTAGTGTTTAGTCGTAATGACTTTGTTCGTGAGATTAAGCAACAAGTAGTTAAAAATCCAAAACTTCGTCGACTTTTAAGGGCTTAAAAAAAATATGCATCATATGGATTTATTAAAAAATAACTTGTCTGTCATTGATAACGTAGTACCTCGTGGAAGTCGAGTTGTGTATTTGGATATTCCCTTACATTTGAATGTAGGTGATTTACTTATTTATAAGGGAACAGAGCAATTTTTCAAGGAACGGCAATATCAAGTTTTAGCAAGGCGTACTGATAGAACAAGCCTGAAATTTGTGCAAAACACTAAAGATCTCCCTGAGGATGTAGTTATTTTACTGCACGGTGGCGGTAACTTTGGTGATTTATATCCACATCATCAAATTTTAAGGGAGGCGGTTGTACAAAAATTCCCAAACAATAAAATTGTTTATATGCCGCAAACAGTACACTTCAAGAATGCTGAAAAAATGGAGCAGTCGGCAAAAATTATTAGCAAGCACAATAATTTAACCATATTTTGTCGCGACACAAGAAGCCATAAGATTTTGAGTGAAAACTTTTGTGATAATGTTGTTCTTTGCCCCGACATGGCTCATTCTTTATGGGGCGTATTCCCTACGCAAAAAGAAGACGACATTAAGCGTGATACATTATGGATGATTAGAAAAGATATTGAAGAAACCAATGTTGGTAGCCTGGCCAATATTCCTGATCCATCTAAATTTGAAGACTGGGAGGATATTTGCACAGATAAAGATCGTTCCTTTATGAACTTATTATTCAAATTGGAACGCATCAATAATTTACTTGGCAGTAACCTAATACCTACAGTCTCAATGTGGGAAAAACATACGGATAAATTAGTTGAAAGGGTAAATGCATTCTTCATGTCTCATGAGCAGGTTGTAACTTCGCGAATGCACGGGCATATATTATGCTGTTTACTTGGTGTCAAAACTAAGTTATTAGATAACTCATATGGAAAAAACTCAACATATTTTGACGCTTGGACAAAGGATGTGCCAAATTGCGAGTTAATAAAAATATGAATGAACTAAAAAGAAATGCCGTATCCGTTATTATTCCCGTATACAATGTAAGCCAGTATGTGGTACAAGCTGTAGATTCGGTTATTGCCCAAACAGTCCAGCCTTATGAAATTATTATCGTTAATGATGGATCTACTGATAACTCAGGTGAGTTAATTGAAGAACATTATGGTGATATTCCTTACGTGACCATTATCCATACTAAAAATCAAGGTTTGGGGGAAGCTCGTAATGTTGGCACTCGAGTGGCAAAAGGCGACTATATTTACTATTTTGATTCAGATGATCTTCTGGAAAAGAATCTGCTTGAAGATTTTAATCAAGCATTATCTAAATATAAAGATATTGATATTTTTGCATTTTCTGCCGAGTCGTTTATTGACGATATCCAAAAGTCTGAGACCAAACATAAAAAGTTGCCTCAATATTGGCGTGGCGAGAACGTCTTGTATCCGGATGGTGTCAATGCTTATACTGGACTATCAAAAAAGGGAGCATTTTACCCAAACGCATGGATATATATTTTTAAAAGAAGTATTCAGGTTCAACATGAGCTATTCTTCAAACCAATAATACATGAGGATGAAGAATTTACGCCAAGATTATTTTTTGCATCCGGTAGCACTTATGTCACAGAGAACGTTTACTTTAGACGACGTATGAGACCTGGTTCGATAATGCATACCAAGCGCAATGAAAAGAATATAGTTGGATATCTTGAAAGTATTCATGCGCTTGAGTCATTAAAAAATAAACATAAAAATGTTGAATCTAGCTATCTCCGAACCAGGATTATCAGCCATTTAATCAGCATTCAGATGATTAAACATAATAATGCTTTGGTTCTATCGAGAGAGACAGAGTCTGAGTTTCAAAAACTCACTCAAAAATACCATAGTATTTTCCTGTCCTTAGCGAAGAGAAATATATTTATGTATAAGTCATGTCGATTCATAATCAGACGTTTGGGATATAAAGCGCTGCTTTAGATAATTATTATACTTTTATTATCTGCAATAATGCACCTGCGAAATATAATAAAATTACCGCAGGTGCAATAAATTTAATGTTATTTTATAACCAATCCTTTGTAATTGGATATATCATTGTCAATGATAGGCGTGGTACTTTTATCCATTTCTTGTTTGCTTACGACGGAATCGGTTAGGTCGTTTTTTACGTTCCCTACCCGAATTATTGATTTGCCAATGTTTATATTTTTATTTTCACCAACTGTGATATGGGATATCTTACCATTAGCCCAAATAGAATAATCGAGATTTTTGAACGTATTACTACTGATTGTTGCGGTTCGTATATTATTGTTTATTGCTATCCCGCCTTTTTGTACTTTATTTCCTATGCCGTCAATTATATTTTTGTAAATTCTAACGTTATTGGCAGGGGTGTTTATTCTGTTTAAAAAAATGCCCGCCACATAAAATATACTGATTTTATTATTATAAATTGAACAGTTTCCACCAGATTCTAAAAAAATACCTGTCTTGCACTTTGTAATGGTGTTGTCATGGATATATCCATCTTGATAACCTTTATTAGACTCGAAATCTATGGCGTTATCTTTTGTATTTTCAATTGTATTGTTACACACAAATATATTTCTTGGTTGCTGGGCTTGAATTCCTATATAGCCAACATTTTTTATATTCACATCTTGAATTCTGCAGGAGAGTGAACTTCTTGCTAAACGTATACCATTATAGCTCATGTTCGATATCGAAATATTATTACCAATAACGCATCTTTTGGCATTAATTAAAACAATCCCAGAAAATCCATTTTTGCCTCCAATTTGCCCGCCATCAATAGATACCGATATAGTGGTGTCGTTTATTTGTTGACTGGTTATGTTGGCTAATATTGCTCCGCTATTACCATGTGAGCTTTTACCCAAGATGATTTTTCCTTGACCTTTCAATACTTGGTTGCTTTTTACATCTAAACATACTGAGTTGTGACCAATGACGCCGGGAATGCCAGGAAAGGACTGGGGGGTAACCTTGTATTTACCTGAGAAAATTATTTCATCTGCACCAGAATTTATTGCTTTTTGGATTGGATTTGTATCATCAGCCAAACCATCCCCTTTTGCACCAAAATCTTCGGGACGTACTGTTTTGGGGTTGCCTAAAGGTGCGGCTAACGCTTGTTGTGATGCCAATACTGAGGATGCTGCCAGCATCAGAAAATCTCGTCTTTTCATTTTATAATCCGCATAGTATCTTAGGGTTATGATCACAATCAGAAGGATTGCAGGTGAATCTATCAAAGTATATTATAAAATTGACATTGCGAGCTGCTTTGTTTTTAGTTTAATACATACAGAATAATCTGTTTTTTAATGAGTGTGTTTATATTGTTCATTGACTGTTACAAGTGGAATCAAAATGTTGGTTTTCGCAATTTATTATATTTTACTGATACATCAACCTGAAGGAATTGAGGTTATTTAATACAATGATAAGCCTACTTCACTGGTCTGTTTTTTTATTACTATTTATTCCAAAAATAAATCTTATTTCTGTTGGGGGGTTTAATGCAGGATTAAGGCTAGATGACTTGATTATTGCTTTCTGGGCAGTGATTTTTGTTTCATCATTCTTTATGTCTCGCAACTATTCTTTGTCTAAAATTGAAGTGCAGTATTATATTTTTATTTTAATTATTTCCTTGGGTACATTATTTACTTCCGCTGTATACGCCCAAGGCACTATCTTATTCCCATTGAGGTTTTTGGAATATTTCACATTTTTTATAATGGGTTTGAAGTTAGGCCAGAAAGATGATTATATTTCTGGTATCATGAAAGTTATCTTCTTCGCTAATATTGCGGTTAGTTTGCTCCAGTTTGTGGGAATAATCGGAGGGTTTACTACAACAGGGTACCGTGATTCAGTTTCGGCAAGGGTTATAGGCCTTTGCAGTGGTCCTTGGGAGTTAGGGGTGATACTTAATTTCCTGACATGCTATTTTTTATCTATAAAAGTTAAAGAGACATTTAAGTACCTTGTATTCTTTACCGCATTAGCTGTTATATTCTTGTCCGGTTCAAGGATGTCTTTTGTTGCGCAAATGATTCTAATGGTTATTTATGTTTATCAGAGTTCATCTTTTGTTGGTATTTTAAAACGAGTTTTGATATTAGCACCATTTGTTGCGATTGCATTGGTTTTTGTTGCCGATTCGACAGTGGCCTCACGCTCGGAAAACCTTTTCAATATGGATAATATTGTATCCATCCCGGAAACGTATAGAACAACACAATTAGTTCACGGAAACCCGGACTGGTCTTTATTTGGTGTGCTCAGTGGCGATGATGTTGATGCTAGTTGGGCTATCAGGTCGTTGAAATGGGTATATGCGGTTAAATTATTTGTATCCGAGTGGACCTTTTCTTTTACTGGCGTTGGTGCTGGTACATTTGGTAATGCTCTGGATGGCGGATGGTTACGGCTATTTACAGAGTGTGGGGTTCTGGGTTTTGTCGCATTTATTATGTTCATGAAGCAGAATAGCTCCGTTTCGAATATGAATAAGTTGATGTTCATTTCATTTTCGATAAACATGATAATGATTGATATTTATATGTCTTATAAAGTCATGTCCTTCATGCTGTTTATTTTTGGTTACATGTATTCGAAATCAAAAACAGATGAGCCATTACCAAGAAATAGGACTATTAAATTTATCAGTTCATGATTTATTTAGCAGGCTGTTTTAAAATTGATTGCCAATTTGAAGGCATATAATGACCCAGTCTGATGAGATGAGTGTTATATGTCCTTCTTCGTTCATTTTATCGTGTTTGTTCGTGCATTGTATGTTTTGTTGTATTGAATTTGATTCATTGTACACGAACCCCTTTTTACTTAATGGTCTATAAATTTGAGAATGTCCTTATGTATTTTTATATGCCTTCTCATAATAATGTTATCTCCACGGAGGTATTCAAAGGGTGTTGTTTGATAATTAGCCAGTATGAGAAGGTGTGCAGTATATAGATATTCGCTTTCATCGAGGCTGAGGTTAAGAGGTACGATGTGCTATTGATTTTCTAGTCTTTATAGTGCTGATGCTTTCTACCGGTTTATGCCGTGTTGAAACGATAGCAGTAACTGCTGACTAGAAAGAACCCCCTTGTCTCAGCTAATGTTTTAATCTTTTTTAAAAACGAGAGAATATATGAAGATCCTTGTTACCGGTGGCGCTGGTTTTATCGGTTCTGCTGTTGTTCGTCATATCATTGAAAATACCCGGGATGAAGTCCTTGTCATGGACTGCCTGACCTACGCCGGTAACCTCGAGTCTCTGGCGCCGGTGGCCGGCAACGAACGCTACTCTTTCACCCAGACCGATATTACTGACCCGGCTGCTGTTACGGCGCAGTTTAATGCCTTCCAGCCGGATATCGTGATGCACCTGGCGGCCGAAAGCCACGTCGACCGCTCTATTGATGGCCCGGCCGCGTTTATCCAGACCAACCTGATCGGTACTTTCACACTGCTCGAAGCCGCCCGTCAGCATTATATGTCGCTTTCTGATGAGCGGAAGCAGGCTTTCCGCTTCCATCACATTTCCACCGATGAAGTGTATGGCGATCTGCATGGCACCGATGACCTGTTCACCGAAACGACTCCTTACGCGCCAAGCAGTCCGTATTCCGCCTCCAAGGCCGGCAGCGACCATCTGGTCCGCGCCTGGAACCGTACCTATGGCCTGCCGGTGGTGGTGACTAACTGCTCCAATAACTACGGTCCGTACCACTTCCCGGAAAAACTGATCCCCCTGACCATCCTCAACGCCCTGGCGGGTAAACCGCTGCCGGTTTACGGCAACGGCGAGCAGATCCGCGACTGGTTGTATGTTGAGGACCATGCGCGCGCGCTCTATAAAGTGGCGACAGAAGGGCGGAGCGGTGAAACTTACAATATTGGCGGCCATAACGAACGTAAGAATATCGATGTTGTCCGCACTATCTGCGCCATTCTGGACCGCGTGGTGACGGAGAAGCCCGGCAATATTAATCAGTTTGCCGACCTTATTACGTTCGTTACCGACCGTCCGGGACATGACCTGCGCTATGCCATTGATGCGGCGAAAATACAACGCGATCTGGGATGGGTGCCGGAAGAGACCTTTGAAAGCGGGATTGAGAAAACAGTCCACTGGTATCTGAACAACCAGACCTGGTGGCAGCGCGTGCTGGATGGCTCCTATGCCGGCGAACGTCTTGGGCTGAATAAATAAACAAGGAACTGAAAATGAAAGGTATTGTTCTGGCCGGAGGCTCCGGTACCCGTCTTTATCCAATCACGCAGGGTGTCTCCAAACAGCTGTTGCCGATTTACGATAAGCCGATGATTTTCTATCCGGTGTCAGTGCTGATGCTGGCGGGGATCCGCGATATCCTGATTATTACCACGCCGGACGATATGCCGGCATTCCAGCGCCTGCTGGGAGACGGTTCCCGGTTTGGCGTTAACTTCAGCTATGCTATCCAGCCGTCGCCGGATGGTCTGGCGCAGGCCTTCATTATTGGCGAGAAGTTTATCGGCAATGATGCCTGTGCGTTAGTGCTGGGTGACAATATCTATTTCGGCCAGAGTTTCGGTAAGAAACTGGAAGCGGCGGCGGCGAAGACGTCGGGAG
>DWRD01000103.1:0-13949 GCA_022318305.1 Gerosis bhagava
GGCGCGCAGGCCAAACTGCTGGCGAAATTTCACCAGCAGCAGGTTGATAGAAACGTTAGTCATCACGTAGACCGCCGGCAGCCACGCAATTTCGGTCGACCAGGCGGCAAAAGTGCCCTGCAGCAGCTGCAGGTTGGCGGTAACGACGGCATTACCCAGCGCGCCGGTCAGACATACCAACAGCCCGACGATGCCGTAAGCGACGCGTTTCGGCGTACTGTGGATTGGCGTCGACGGCGAACCGAGCATCGCCGGCTTTTCATGCGGCGCCCAGTCGTGGGGCACATAAGGATTAGCTTCGCGACGAGGCATTATTTCTTTTCCACCTCGTGCAGCAGCTTTTCCAGTACCCGGTGGGTTTGCTCACGCTCTTCCGCAGTGATGGCGGTGAGGATCTCCTCGCGCAGGTCGTCGGCGACCGCTTTCACCTGATGGAAAAGCGCCATCCCTTTTGCAGTGGCGACCAGCAGACGCTTACGTTTATCGCTGTCAGGCTTAACGCGCTCCACCAGTTCAAGTTCGACCAGGCGGTTAATGAGCGGGACGATGGTGGCGCTTTCAACACCGAGCTCCTGCGCCAGTTCGCTTTGCGAGAGGGGCTGCTCGTTGCGGGCAATGGCTGAGACCGCCACCCATGACGCCTGGCTCATGCCAAGATTTTTCAACCGCCGGTTAACCGCCAGCCGCCAGTGATGCGCGGTTAAGTATAAGAGATGGGAAAAGTTAAGCTGTCGGTTATCCATGTTCCGCCTGCAAATTCATTAGAGCTCTAATGATTTTAGGCGCGGCGATTTACCGATTTCAAGCCACGAAGATAAAAATAGGTTAACGCAATGCGCGTTTTTTGTGGAAAAGGCCGGCTGACACGTGGAGAAAAAATAAAAAACCCGGGCGATCCCGGGTTTCGTATCTGGATTACCTGGACATTAGCCCGGATAGATGCCGCGATCTTTACGCGCCAGCAGGATGCGCTCACAGGCGACGATATAGGCCGCGGTACGCAGAGAACAGGCTTTCTCGGCGGCTTTATCGCAGACGTGAACGATAGCATCGGTCATGATGCGGTCCATCTTGGCGTTGATCTCTTCTTCACTCCAGAAGAAGCTCGCCATATCCTGAACCCATTCGAAGTAGCTGACGGTCACGCCGCCGGCGTTACAGATAACGTCCGGAACCACGATCACTCCGCGGTCGGCGAGCACGTCGTCGGCGTCCGGATAGGTCGGGCCGTTGGCGCCTTCGAGGATCAGCTTACAGCTGATTTTTTCCGCGCGCTCACGGGTGATTTGGCCTTCCAGCGCTGCCGGAATCAGGATATCCATCTCGGTGGTCCAGAAATCTTCTTTAGCGATTTCACGCGCGCCCGGGAAGCCGGCGATCTTCTTGTTCTCGGCCTGCCATGCGGTCAGCGCCTGCATGTCGATGCCGCCTTCGTTGAACAGGGTCGCGGTGTGATCCTGGATCACGACAATACGCGCGCCAACGTCGGCGAACAGACGAGCGGCTTCGCTGCCGACGTTACCAAAACCTTGCAGCGCGACTTTCGCGCCTTCGATTTCGATACCGTTACGACGAGCCACTTCACGACCGGTGACGAAGACGCCGCGGCCGGTAGCTTTTTCACGCCCCAGCGAACCGCCGAGATGAATCGGCTTACCGGTAACCACGCCGGTGATAGTGGTGCCGTGGTTCATGGAGTAGGTGTCCATCATCCACGCCATCACTTTACCGTTGGTGCCTACGTCCGGCGCCGGAATATCTTTCTGTGGTCCAATGATAATGCCGATTTCGCTGGTATAGCGACGGGTCAGACGTTCCAGCTCGCCTTCAGACAGTGAGAACGGGTCGACGCGGATGCCGCCTTTGGCTCCGCCGTAAGGAATATTGACCGCGGCGCACTTGATGGTCATCCAGGCAGAAAGCGCCATTACCTCGTTAAGATCGACATCCGGATGGTAGCGAACACCACCTTTACCCGGTCCACGCGATAGATTGTGCTGTACGCGATAGCCTTCGAAATGGCGGATGGTGCCATCATCCATCTGCACTGGAATATCAACGATCAGCGCGCGTTTCGGGTGGCGCAGGGTTTCCACCCAGTAGGCGAGGTCGCCCAGATACGGCGCGACGCGGTCGATCTGGCGCAGGTAAGTGGTCCATGGAGATGTACTACTTTCAGATGCGTAAGATAACTTTTCCATAAGAGTCCTGTATCTCAATGTTATTTGTGTCGTGTAAAACCGTGGAATAGGTACAGCAGTAAAATCTGTGTGATGAATGTTATCACCAATTTTATAAACCAGTATTTGACGGCTATTCCGAATTTTACATTTTTGTTAGTTTTTTGGGGTTGCATTTGAATAAATAAGCACACTCTGGCGCCTGCATGTCATGCATCAATATGCATATTTTATGCAGATAAGTGAATACTGAAATAATTTTTTCATATTTTTCATTATCTTGATGATCCTCTAAAAGTGAATAAAATGATTCGTGGTTGTATTGACTTTGTTGCGCGTCAGGGCCCAGCATTAGCTCACGCAATACACAAGGTATTAACCGTGAATTAACATATACCCATACAAATAAAATGGCTTATTTCAGTTGTGGTGAAAATATTTGTCATCGCAGCGGGACGTGTGCGCCCTGAAAACGGCTAAAGGGAAATTGTTAAATTCGACTATTCACGATTGGCCAATTTATGCCGCCGATCCTCGTTCCGGAGAATTGTTATGTCAGGCAGTATCACTCGCGAAGATTTTGATGCTTATATGGTTCCGTGTTTCGCTCCCGCGCCGTTTATCCCGGTGAAAGCAGCGGGCTCCCGCGTCTGGGACCAGCGGGGCAAAGAGTACATTGACGTGGCTGGCGGCATTGCGGTTAACGCGCTGGGTCATGCGAATCCGGCGCTGGCTAACGCGTTGAAAGCGCAGCTGGATAAGCTGTGGCATATCGGCAACGGCTATACCAACGAACCGGTGCTGCAGCTGGCGAAAACGCTGGTGGAGTCGACCTTCGCCGATAAAATTTTCTTCTGTAACTCCGGCGCTGAAGCCAACGAAGCCGCGCTGAAGCTGGCGCGCAAGTATGCGCACGACAAATTCGGCGCCGACAAGAGCGAAATCATCGCCTTCAAGAACTCTTTCCATGGGCGCACTCTGTTTACCGTCACCGTGGGAGGACAGCCGAAGTATTCCAGCGACTATGCGCCATTACCGCAGGACATCACCCATCTGCCGTATAACGACATCGACGCGGTGAAAGCGGCGTTCTCTTCCCGCACCTGCGCGGTCATCGTCGAACCGATTATCGGCGAAGGCGGCGTCATGCCGGCGGATCCGCAATTCCTGCAGGCGCTGCGCGAGCTGTGCGATGAGCATGAAGCAACGCTGATTTTTGATGAAGTGCAGACCGGCGCCGGGCGTACGGGCCAACTGTATGCTTACCAGCATTACAACGTGGTTCCGGATATTCTCACCAGCGCGAAAGGGCTGGGCGGCGGCTTCCCAATTGGCGCGATGCTGGCGAAAGAGGCCTGGGCGCAGGTGTTCCAGCCCGGTACTCACGGCACGACTTTCGGCGGCAACCCGCTGGCGGCGACCGTCGCTAATAGCGTGCTGGCGCAAATGGATAGCGCGCTGCTGGCGGGCGTGGGCGAACGCCATACCCTTATCGTCGATAAACTCAATGCGCTGAACGCCAAATATGATCTCTTTAGCGCCGTGCGTGGGATGGGGCTGCTGATTGGCGCCGAACTGGCAAGCCATCTGCGCGGCAAAGCCAAAGCGCTGACCAATCTGGCGGCGGAAGAGGGGCTGATCGCGCTGATAGCCGGGCCGGACGTACTGCGTTTCGCCCCGGCGCTCAATATTCCCCTGGCGGATATTGATGAAGCCTTCGTGCGCCTTGAGCGCGCCGTCGCCCGCTTAACCAGCTAATCCGGGAGACGGCCTATGATGTTATTTCGTCCCGTACGGGAAAACGACCTTGATGATATTGTCCGCCTGGCCTCCCGGGCGGGCGTGGGAATGACATCGCTGCCCAATGATGCCGTGCGCCTCGCCGCACGGATCAAACGCAGCGTAGAAACCTTTGCCGGCAAGCTGACGCGCGGCGAACAGGGGTTTCTGTTTGTTCTGGAAGATTCCGAACTGAGCCGGGTTGTCGGCGTCAGCGCCATTGAGGTCGCGGTGGGGCTCGACGAACCGTTCTACAATTTTCGTATTCAAAAGACGGTACGGGCATCTAAAGAGCTTGGGGTATACAAGCATCAGGAATTGCTCAATTTAAGCTACGACCATACCGGCCATAGCGAACTCTGTACCCTGTTTCTGGACCCGGAGTACCAGAAGAACCGCAACGGCCTGCTGCTCTCCAAAGCGCGGTTTGTCTTTATTGCCGCGTTCCGCGAGTGGTTTTCGCCTCATCTGTTTGCCGAGCTGCGCGGGCGCAGCGACGAGCAGGGTAATTCGCCATTCTGGGATGCGTTGGGGCACCACTTTTTCGACATTCCTTTCGCCGATGCCGATCGCCTCACCGGTACAGGGATGAAAACCTTTATCGCCGAACTGATGCCGGCTTACCCGATTTACATCTCGCTGCTGCCGGATGATGCCCGCGAGGTGATAGGCCAGGTTCATGCTAACACCGCGCCGGCGCGGGCTATTCTCGAAAAAGAGGGGTTTAGCTGGCGCGGGTCCGTCGACATCTTCGATGCCGGCCCGGTACTGGAAGCTGAAACCGATAATATTCGCGCCATCAGAGAGAGCTATTCGCTGCCGGCGCTGCAACTCATGACGCCGCAGGCGACGCCAACCATCGTCGCCAACGGACAGTTTGATAATTTCCGCGCGGTGCTCATCGCGCAAGAGACGCCGGGAGCGCTCGATCAGCAGGCGCTGGACGCCCTGCAGGTCAATGCCACCGACCGGGTTCACGCGGTGACACTCAATCCAGAGGAAAACAGATCATGGCGGTAAATGCACAGTTTATAGCAGGTAAGTGGCAGCAGGGCGCAGGCGCGCCGTTAACTAAGCTGGCGCCGGAAGACCAGTCCGTTTTATGGCAGGCGCAAAGTGCGGGCGCGGCCGACGTGCAGGCCGCCTGCGCCGCCGCGCGCGAGGCGTTTTATGGCTGGTCGCATCGAACATTAAGCGAACGCATTGCCGTGGTTCAGCGTTTCGCGGCGCTGCTGGAAGAGAATAAAGAGGCGCTGGCGACGTTAATTTCCCGTGAAACCAGCAAGCCGCTGTGGGAAACCCGCACTGAAGTACAGGCGATGATCGGCAAAGCCGGGATTTCCATTGATGCCTACGCCGAACGCACCGGTTATCGCGAGTCCGCTATGCCGGACGGCAAAGCGCTGCTGCGCCATAAGCCGCACGGCGTGATGGCGGTGTTTGGCCCTTACAACTTCCCGGGGCATCTGCCGAACGGCCATATTATCCCGGCGCTGATCGCCGGTAACACCGTGGTATTTAAACCGAGCGAATTGACGCCGGCGACCGCGGAACTCACCGTTCAGCTATGGCAGCAGGCTGGGATCCCGGATGGGGTGCTAAACCTGGTGCAGGGGGCG
The DNA here is from genome assembly GCA_022318305.1 of Gerosis bhagava. Classification (NCBI taxonomy): domain Eukaryota; kingdom Metazoa; phylum Arthropoda; class Insecta; order Lepidoptera; family Hesperiidae; genus Gerosis; species Gerosis bhagava. Next base: position 5,579 of record DWRD01000103.1, read on the forward strand.
AAAGATACCGGCCAGGCGCTGCTGGAAAATCGCGATATCGACGGCGTGCTGTTTACCGGTAGCGCCGCCGCTGGCTTCCACTTCCATCGTTACCTCGGCGGTCAGCCGGAGAAAATGTTGGCGCTTGAAATGGGCGGCAATAACTCGCTGATCGTGGCCGACGTTACCGATAGCGTTGCGGCGCTGAACGTGATTATTCAATCGGCCTTTATCTCCGCCGGGCAGCGCTGCACCTGCGCGCGTCGTTTACTGGTACCGCGCGGCGAACAGGGCGATGCGCTAGTCGAACAACTGATTGATGCCAGTCGGCAGATCCGCGCCGGTAAATGGGACGCCGAACCGCAGCCGTTTATGGGCGGGGTGATTTCGCAAAGCGCGGCGCAGGGCATGCTGGCGGCTCAGGCGAAGCTGGAAGCGCTGGGCGGCAAAGTGCTGCTGCGCATGAGCCAGCCGGACCCTCACTCTACCGTGTTAACGCCGGGGATTATCGACGTTACCGGGATTACGGTACCGGATGAAGAGTACTTCGGCCCGCTGCTTACCGTGATTCGATACGACCGGTTCGATGAGGCGATCGCGATTGCCAATAACACCCGCTACGGTCTGGCGGTCGGGCTTATTTCCGCCGACCCGGCGCTGTTCGACAAGCTTGCCGACGAAGCGCGCGCCGGGATCGTTAACTGGAACAAACCGCTCACCGGGGCCTCCAGCAAAGCGCCATTCGGCGGTGTCGGCGCCTCCGGCAACCATCGCGCCTCGGCGTGGTATGCCGCCGATTATTGCGCCTGGCCGATGGCTTCTCTGGTCAGCGAAACGCTGACGCTTCCGGCGACGACGTCGCCAGGTCTGCCATTCTGATAACCGTTTTTGTGAGGACACTATGTCTGGATTTGAAGCGAATTTTGACGGCCTGGTGGGGCCAACGCACCACTACGCCGGGTTGTCGGTAGGCAACGAAGCGTCACAAAACAACCGTGACGGTTTATCTAACCCGAAGAAGGCGGCGCTGCAAGGGCTTTATAAGATGAAGACCCTGGCCGATCGTGGCTTTGTACAGGGCATTCTGCCGCCGCAGCCGCGGCCAAATATGACGATGCTGCGCAGCATTGGTTTTCAGGGCAGCGATGAGCAGGTGATCCAGCGTGCGGCCAAAGAGGCCCCGCAGTTATTATCGGCTTTTAGCTCCGCTTCCTCGATGTGGACCGCCAACGCCGCCACCGTGTCGCCGTCGGCCGATAGCGCTGATGGAAAAGTGCATTTTACGGTGGCGAACCTCAACAATAAGCTGCACCGCATGCAGGAAGCGCCGATCACCTCGGCCATCCTCAGGGCGACCTTCGCCGATGAGCGCTACTTTGCGCATCACGCGGCACTGCCGCAGCATGGCGATTTAGGTGATGAAGGGGCCGCTAACCATAACCGTTTCTGCGGGGATTATGACCGCCAGGGCGTGCAGTTTTTTGTCTACGGTAAGCGCGCCAGCGGCGGTGTTACGCCAGCAAAATACCCCGCACGCCAGACGCTGGAGGCCAGCGAAGCGGTGGCGCGTCTGCATCAGCTCGACCCGCAGTACACCGTATTCGCTCAGCAAAATCCGCAGGCTATCGACCATGGCGTATTCCACAATGATGTTATCGCCGTCAGCAACCGTCACGTACTGTTCCATCATCAGCACGCCTTCCTGCAACAGCAGGAGGTGCTGGCGACGCTGAAGGAGAGAAACGCCAGTCTGAATATTCCATTTACCAGCGTTGAAGTGCCGGACGAGCAGGTTAGCCTCGATGACGCGGTGGCCTCTTATCTGTTCAACAGCCAGTTACTGAGCAAAACCGATGGCAAAATGCTGATCGTGGTGCCGGAAGAGTGTCGTCAGCGTGAAAACGTCTGGCGTTATCTCTCCGCTCTCGCCGCCGATAGCGCATCGCCTATCGATGAAGTGGCGGCATTCGATCTACGTGAAAGCATGCGCAACGGCGGCGGCCCGGCCTGTTTACGTCTGCGGGTGGTGCTTAACGATGCCGAGCGCGCGGCGGTCAACGCTCACAGCCTGATGAATGACGAACGCTACCGGCAGCTGACCGCGTGGGTTGAAAAGCATTATCGCGACCGCCTGCATGCCAGCGATCTCGCCGACCCGCAGCTGCTGCGCGAGGTTTATCAGGCGCTGGACGAGCTGACGCAGATTTTACATCTGGGCGCGATTTATGACTTCCAGCGATAAGGGGCCGGGAATGGAACAAAACGTCAACGATTTACTGCATTGTAAACTGCAGACATGGACCTTTCCGCCGACTATCGAAGCCAGTTGGTTAGGCGATGGCATTCTGCAACTGCTGCCAAAAACGCCCTGGCGACAGGCGACGGTGCTTTCCGCCGGGGTGCACGGTAACGAAACCGCGCCGATTGAAATGTTGCTGCAGATCCTGCAGGGGTTAAGCCATGGCGAACAGCCGCTGACCCACGCGCTACTGGTGGTGTTCGGAAATCTGCCCGCCATTCGCGCCGGCCGTCGCTATCTGCATAACGATCTCAACCGGCTGTTTGGCGGTCGCCATCTGGCGGCGATGCCCGGTAACGAATCGCGGCGCGCTTTTGAACTGGAGATGGCCGTACAGGCCTTCTTCCGTAGCTCCGATGTCCACGGCAAGGTGCCGCGCACGCATCTCGATCTGCATACCGCCATTCGCGGGTCGAAATATCGGCAGTTTGCGCTGCTGCCCGCTCATGATGGCGACTACGGCGCGGATTTTTATCAGCTGTTACAGGCCAGCGGTATGGACGCCATCGTGCGCCATACCGAACCGGGCGGCACCTTTACCCACTTCACCAGCGAGAAGTTCGGCGCGCAAAGCGCCACGCTGGAACTGGGGAAGGTGATGCCATTCGGTGAAAATGATCTGCGCTTGTTTGCCGCCACCGAACTGGCCATCGGTGCGCTGATCGCCGATGGCATCATGCCGCCGCGCAGCAAAGCGCCGGTCGAATACTTTGTGGTGCAGCAGAGCATCATCAAGAGCGAGAACGGTTTCACCCTTAATCTCGACCCGAAAATTGAAAACTTTACCGCGCTGCCGGCAGGCTATGAAATCGCCCGTCAAGCGCAGAAAACCTGGGTGGTCAATGCCGACGCCCCCTACATCCTGTTTCCGAATGCGGGCGTCGCCGCCGGTCAACGCGCCGGGCTGCTGCTGACCGCTACCGCGCCAAGCCTTTCCATGCCTGCTTGAAGGAATCAACATGACTGAACATCAACGTGAGGGGCAGGTTCATCCTGCCGCCGACGGGGAGTGCCCGTCGCAGCTCAAACGCGGCCTTGGCGCCCGGCACATTCAGATGATTGCGCTGGGCGGCGCTATCGGCACCGGACTGTTTATGGGGGCGGGCAGAAACATCGCCGTCGCCGGAACGTCCATTCTGCTTATTTATCTACTGGTAGGTTTCTTTACCTATATGGTGATGCGGGCGATGGGGGAGCTGTTGCTGACCCGCCTGGATTATCGTTCGTTTGCGGATTTCGTCGGCGATTATCTCGGCCCGCAGGCCAGCTTCTATCTGGGCTGGACCTACTGGCTTAGCTGGGTGGTGACCTGTATCGCCGACGTGGTGGTTTGCGGCAGCTATATGCAGTACTGGTTCCCGGAGATGTCGGCGTGGATGCCCGCGCTGAGTACGCTTGGGATCCTGTTCTTGTTTAATCTGTTGTCGGTAAAGATGTTCGGCGAGGCCGAGTTCTGGTTTGCGCTGATTAAAGTTATCACCATCATCGCGCTGATTTTGACCGGCGCGTGGATGATTGCTATTGGCTGGACTTCGCCGGATGGCGTGAAGGCTTCTTTAGGCCATATTACCGACCCGACGGCCTTTATGCCCCACGGCGTGACCGGTTTCTTCGCCGGTTTTCAGATAGCGATTTTCTCCTTCACCGGTATTGAGCTGCTCGGCACCATGACGGCGGAAACGCGCGATCCTGAGCGCATCTTGCCGAAGGCGATTAACGCGCTGCCGCTGCGCATCATTATTTTCTATCTGCTGTCGATGGTGGTCATTATTGCCGTGGCTTCATGGCCTGGCGTCTCGCCGGATGCCAGTCCGTTCGTGACCCTGTTCGCCAAGGCCGGGCTGCCTGCCGCCGCCGCGGTGATAAACTTTGTCGCCTTGACGTCGGCAATGTCGTCGGCGAACAGCGGCGTTTATTCCAGTACCCGCATGCTCTACGGCCTGTCGGTGGAGAAACATGCGCACTGGCAGTTCCGTATTCTGTCGCGTAATACCCGCATTCCGGTACGTAGCCTGCTGTTCTCCTGCTTCTGCATGCTAAGCGGCACGTTACTGCTGTTCCTGGTGCCAAACGTGATGACGTTATTTACCATTGTGTCGACGCTGGCGGCGATCATGGTGGTTTTCAGCTGGGGTATGATCCTCGTGGCATATCTGGTGTATCGTCATAAACGCCCGGACCTGCACGCGCAGTCGAAATTCAAAATGCCGGCGGGAGTGGTGATGTGCTGGCTGAGCCTGCTGTTTTTCGCCTTCTCGATCTTCATTATGATTTTCGACCCGGATACGCTGCTGGCGCTGATGGCCTCGCCGGTGTGGTTTATCGCGCTATGGTGCTTCTGGAAAGTGAAACAGAAGCGCGAAGGGCAACTGGCTTTGGATAATGTCAGCGCCTGATGATACCCGGCAGCTTAAGCGTGGCTGCCGGATTTTCCTTTTCGCCTTAGCGCGGTTTATGATGTCGCCCGGCACTCCATCGTTGGACCAGGACAATAGAAGGAAAGGGTATGACAGAGCATTTCCCGGCGCTTTCGCTCGAGACGTTAGCGGCGGCCAATCAGATTGGCGCCTGGTTGGCGCAGGATGATTTACCGCAGGAGTCACAGCCGAAAATTGTCGTGCTGGCCGGCAATGCGGTGATCCCGACGATTGATGCCGCCTGTCACCTGGCGGTGCAGGCGCAGGTCCCGTTGCTGATAAGCGGCGGCATTGGTCATTCGACGACCTTTTTATATAACGCTGTACGAAAGCATCCGCACTATCAGGCGCTGCAGGTAGAGGGGCGTCCGGAATCGCATATCCTGGCGGATATCGCCGAACGTTTCTGGCAAATACCGCGCGATCGCATCGTGGTGGAAGACCGTTCAACCAACTGCGGCGAAAACGCGTGGTTTACCCGCCGGTTACTGGAAGAGCGTGGGCTGGATCATACCTCTGGCGTGGTGATTCAGGATCCGACCATGCAGCGTCGGACGATGGCGACGTTTGCCCGCGTCTGGCAGGATGCTCCGGCGCCGCCGCAGTGGTGGAGCTACCCCGGTTGTTCGCCGCGGCTCGAAAATAGCGCTACTGGCCTGAGATTCAGCGGAGATGATAGTGGACTGTGGCCGGTGGGGCGTTATCTGGAACTGCTGCTTGGCGAGCTGCCGCGTTTGCTGGATAACCCGCAGGGTTATGGCCCCAACGGTAAAGATTTTATTGCCCATGTCGATTTCCCACGCGATGTTAGCGCGGCGTGGCAATGCTTGCGAGCAGATACGCTATTGAGCCAGGCGCTGAACGCCAGAACGCTGGGGTAGGGAGAAAGGCGGATAGCCGCAGCTATCCGCAGATTCTGGGATTACTTCGCGAATTTATCCAGCACGCGGACAAGCTGGGTGACAAAACCGTACTCGTTATCGTACCAGGCCACGGTTTTCACTAGCTGTACGCCGCCGGCCTCTACGATCTCCAGCTGGGTCGCATCATAGATTGAGCCGAAATGGCTGCCGATAATGTCGGAGGAGACAATTTCTTCTTCGGTGTAGCCAAAAGACTCGTTGTTCGCCGCCGCATTTTTCATGGCCTGATTAACCTCTTCCGCGGTGACTTTCTTCGCCAGCACGGACACAAGCTCAGTGACTGAGCCGGTTTTAGTCGGCACGCGCTGGGCGTGACCTTTCAGTTTCCCACTGAGTTCCGGGATCACCAGACCGATGGCTTTTGCCGCGCCGGTGGTGTGGGGAATAACGTTCTCCGCCGCCGCTCGCGAGGCGCGCAGGTCTTTGCCACGGGGTCCGTCGACCAGCGATTGCGTACCGGTATAAGCGTGAATAGTGGTCATGGTGCCCACGGTAATGCCGAAAGCATCGTTCAGCACTTTAGCCATTGGCGCCAGACAGTTAGTGGTGCAGGATGCAACTGAAATAATGGTGTCATCCGGGCTCATGGTGTCGTCATTGACGTGATAAACGATGGTTTTCATCTCCCCGGCAGGGGCGGAAATCAGCACTTTCTTCGCGCCGGCGGTCAGGTGCGCCTGCGATTTTTCAGCCGACGTATAGAAGCCGGTACATTCAACAATCACCTCTGCGCCCGCGGCTTTCCACGGAATATGCTGGGCCTCTTTTTCCGCATAAACGGTAATTTTCTTACCATCAACGATTAGCGCATCTTCTGTAAAATCAACGCTCCATGGGAAAGGGCCGTAGTTAGAGTCATGTTTAAGCAGATAGGCTAAGACTTTCGGCGAGGTGAGATCGTTGATGGCCACGACCTCTAGCGGGCTATTTACTTCCAACAGACGACGAAGTACTAAGCGTCCAATACGACCAAATCCATTAATACCAAGTTTACTCATGGGTACTCTCCTGGTGGTGAAGTTGATACATTAAAACTATCTTCAGATAGAGTGGGGAAGGATATATCTCTTCCTTTCATTGACTTAGCTATTCACCTGCGGTGTTCCAATGGCTAAGTTATCTACCTTAAGCGTCTTCGGTCACTGTCACGTGGAGCGAGATGGTGCGAAGGAAGTATAACCCTGCCTGCTTCATCATGCGGCGTTAAATGGTAAACATTACCTACATGTCGTTACGGTATTTAGGCAGGCGTCCATCCTGCATGCACGCGTATGTGGTTGAATAATGAACATATGGCGTGAGGGTAGAGCTGACGCGGTCTGAGGCGAGTTATCCACAAACTATGCGATCTGATACTGACCCGTTTTGTGGATAACCTAAAATGTTTCGGGATACTTAATTCACTCTGCGTTATAAGTTTGCGCCATACATCACGATAATCAATGTCTTCACTCGGTACCCTAATATAAGAATACTTAAATAGGGGAATAACATACCAATGAAAAAGAGCATTGCACTGACGATGGTGGCGCTGGCGTGTCTGTCGGCTAACGTTCTGGCGGCTGAGAAACTTGCGGGTAATGAAATACTTGCAGTACAAAAAGGCGGGGTGCCAGATAAAGTCTATACCCAACATCAGCCGAAATTGCGCATAGCAACCTATAATATCGGCAAGAATGAAGCTTCTGATAATGTGGCCGATTTTACGGCACTTAATTCAGCGATTAAAAAAATTAACGCTGACATTATCGCGGTTCCGGAAGTGGACAACAAAACCCAGCGCAGCCAGAAAATCGATCAGCTTAAGACGATTGCCGATGCCAACAACATGCATTATGCCTTTGGTAAAGCGTTAGATTTCGATGGCGGAGAGTACGGTCTGGGGCTGCTGTCAAAATACAAAATCCTGCATTCGCAGGTGGTGAAGCTGCCATCAGGCAATGCGGAACAGCGTGTGGCGCTGCTGGCGCAGGTCGACGTACCTGGCTTTGATTCCGCACCGATTATCATGGTGACTCATCTTGACTGGCAAAAAGACCCCACCATGCGTACCGAGCAGGCTCGCTATCTGCTCGATTTGAGTATTGGCGATGCGGCGTCTGATTTTAAAGATATCGCCTCCTCAATTAAGATCCTTGCCGGCGATTTTAATTCAACCCGTGAAGAACAGCCGGTGAAAGAGATCGGTTATTTCTTTAACGAAGTGTCGAAGCAGGGGACGGATACGCGTAGCTGGCCTGCCGTTAACCCGGCCATTGATATCGACCACATTTTCACCTTCAAAGGGCAAAAGTGGGATGTGAAGAAGCTGGAGATCCCGCATAATTCGCCGGAATTTAACTGGTCAGCGGCCAGCGACCATCTGCCGGTCATTGCAGAACTGCAGCTCACCGAGCAATAACATTGCCCAGGGCTCTTTGCAAAAGAGCCCTATGATCTTCAATTCGCGCCAACGCTGTTGTTTAATCCTCGGTAAAGGTTAATGAAAATTTAAGGGAAGGCGGTTATGTTAACAACATCACACTTCCATTAAGGTTTATTCATGCGCGATAAATATTCTGGCCTGCAGATAGGAATACACTGGCTGGTCTTTTTACTGGTTGCCGTCGCCTACGCGGCGATGGAACTGCGCGGCTTCTTCCCACGCAGCGACCGCCCGGTAATCAACATGATCCACGTTTCCTGCGGCATTTCCATTTTTGTCCTGATGGTCGTACGGCTTCTGGTGCGCCTGAAGTCTCCAGCGCCGCCGA
>DWRD01000104.1:0-13852 GCA_022318305.1 Gerosis bhagava
ATAGTAACTGCAACAATTATAAGTTTTTCTATACCATTATTTGTTATACTTCTTGCAATCCCTTTACTAAATGAAAATATAATTTGGCAAAGATGGTCAGTAAATGTTATTGGCTTTGTTGGTATTGCTATTACTACCAAAGCTTATAGTGAAGACTTTAATCCTAAAATTTTTATTTTTATTGTATCTACATTAATCTTTGCTATATTAGACATACTTAATAAGAAACTCGCAATAAAAGAGTCAGTAATAAGTATGTTATTTTATTCAGCTCTAACAACAACTATTTTTTCCACTGTGCCTTTGCTGTTTTATTGGCATTTGCCTTCCTTGTTAGAATTAGTATTACTACTGATTTTGGGAATTAATTCAAATCTAATTCTGTTCTTCATATTAAAAGCTTTTACTCTTGCAGATGCTACTGCACTTGCACCATATAGATACATAGAGCTAATAATTTCTGCAATAGTAACATATGTTATGTTTAATGAGTTGCCTGATAAAAGTGCTTTGTATGGTATTTTAATATTAATACCATCGACTTTGTTTATAGTTTATTCAGAAAGTAAAGTAATTAAGAAAAATAATGTATGCAACGCTAGAGTAAAAATTTATGACTCTAATTGTTAATGATGTTCTTTTTAAATGTTTAAGCAGTTGAGCTACATTAGGATATTTTTAAGGTAATGACAAGATGTATATAACCATTATAGGAATAGGGTATGTAGGTTTAGTATCTTGTGCAATGTTATCAGAGCAGGGTCATAACGTTGATTGCATTGACATAAATACTAAGAAGATTGAATTATTGAAATTAGGAAAAATTCCTATATATGAGCCTGGATTAGCAGACTATTTAGAGAATAATATAAAGTTACAAAGGATAAGATTCTTCGATTCGTATTCTCAAATAAATCCCAACACAGAAGTAGTGTTTGTAACTGTAGATACTCCATCAGACTCCTTAGGAAATGCGGATTTAAAAAATGTATATAATTCAATAAGTAAAGTTTCTGAGAGAGTTAATCAAGATTGCTTAATAGTTATAAAATCAACTATTCCTCCTGGTACTACAAAAAATATATATAATTATTTATCTAATAAGGGCTACAACTTTGATTTGGGAGTTAATCCAGAGTTTCTCAAGCAAGGCTCTGCAGTATCAGATTTTTTATATCCAGATAGAATAATAATAGGAGTAAAAACTAAGCGAGCTAGAGTAAAACTAGAAGCTATATATAGATCATTTACAGATAGGAATATTCCGTTAATAGTCACTGATACAGTTACAGCTGAAATGATTAAATATGCTTCTAATGCCTTTCTAGCAACAAAAATTGCTTTTATCAATGAAATGGCAGGTTTATGTGAGATGTTAGAAGCAGACATCGACCTTTTAGCTAATGGCATGGGGATGGACCATAGAATAGGTAGGGAATTTCTAAAAGCTGGCCCAGGATTTGGAGGATCCTGTTTTCCTAAAGATTTGTCAGCTTTGATAAGGATTGCTGAAGATCATAATGTCAAGCTACAAATTTTAAATTCAGTTAAGGAATCTAACTATAATCATATAACAAACATTGCTAAAAAGGTAGAATATGTATTAAATGGAGTCCAAAATAAAAAAATAGCAATATGGGGGCTAACTTTTAAGTCTGGTACTGATGATGTAAGAAATAGCCCAGCTATAGATATTGCACAATTGTTAGTGAATAACAAGGCTAAAATTACTGCATATGACCCAATGGGGATGGATAATGCTAGGCAAGTTCTAAAGGATATAGAATACGCGGACAATGCTATAGGGGCTGCAAGGGACGCGGAAGCCTTGTTATTGTTAACGGAGTGGAAAGAATTTAAAAATCAAGATTTTGCAAGTTTAAAGAGTATTATGGCTGCACCTAATGTTTTTGATTTCCGTAATTTATTAGATAGCGAGCTATTACTAAGATATGGTTACCATGTTTATTCCTTGGGTAAAAAATCTATCTACAAAGTTTAACTGTTGAGAAATTTTTTTTACACCGCTTTACTTAGTTTTTTTAGATCTTTGCTTGATAGTATGGAAAAGCAAACGAGTGCAACAACAGAGCAAATGGAAAAAAATGAAAACATAATACTGTTACCACAGTGCTTAACAAGTACTCCTAAGAGCACGCATGAAAATATTGAACTTGCAATATACCCAAATAATCCTGTTAAGCTTACAATTGCACATACATTATTTTGTGGAGCAATTTCTACAGCTATAACACCTGTCAGTACTTGCACTCCAAATATAAAGAATCCTGATAAGATTGCACCAAGGTTCATAAGAATTATGTTTTGACCAAAGTTCATTGCAATAAAAGTTAGTGCTATACCCAACATATAAAGTGATGCCAGCAAGCTTCTATTTTGAAAGAAGTACATATCACTAATTCTTCCTGTGATTAAAGTTCCAAGGATTCCACCTAAATCATATACGCCTGTTATTAGTGAGGATTGTACAAGAGAAATTTGTAATTTATCCATTAAAATTATAGGAAACCAAAAAAAGATTCCCATTTTTATAATATAAGCACAAAAAGTAGCACAACATAGAAACCATATGGAACTTGTTACCTTGATACCTATTTGAGATTTCTGCACCTTATAATAGGTAGTAAAGTTGGCACTTTCTTTGTAATATGCTTTTAATATTGTATAAATTCCAAAAAGTAAGCATAAGAGACCAGAGTACAAAAATGCACTTTTTGCATCATATATTTTAATTATACTTGGTAATACAATTAAAGTAATACAAGAACCAAGTTGCTGAGATGCGCTCATAACTCCCCATGATGATGCAATTGAAGAGATGCTAGAGTTTGTAACCATAAACTTGGTAATAGCTGGCCAACCTAACCCTTGTGTCCAAGCTAATAATATTAATGTTAACAGTAATAAAGTTAGATTATTATATGATAAAGTTATACCAATGGTTAATAATCCAGTTGCAATATTGCATAGCCCAAACATAAATAATGGATTATTTTTGGAGTCCATGATTATTCCATTAACAAATTTTGATACTCCATAAAAAAAAGAAAAGCAGGCAAAAAAATAGCTTAATTTTACATGGTCAGTATCTATTAACAGTGGTAGAGCAATTGGTATACTTTGTCTTGATAAATAAAGCAGCATATATCCACAGAAGAATAGTAAATATTGAAAGAAGACAAAGTTCACACCTATTCCCAAATAGCTCTATGCAGATGCTAGCATAATACTATATTGGTATAATATTGTTTGACAAGAAGTTTGCAAACAATTAGTGCAGAAAATTACTTACTTAGTATCTTTCTTATAGCAGATACAGTAGTATTAATATCTTCATAGCTTATATCTCTATGTGTTATAGCTCTGATTTTACCTTTGATGTTAGCCATTCTAATTCCATAATTTGTCATTAGTACGTTTATTAATTCTTGAGTAGATATACAATTAGTACGTAATGAAAAATACGCTATATTAGTTTTATACAGGTCGATATCAATTATAACTTGATCTATAGAGCCTAGGCCTTCTATAAGGTGCTGCATTTTTTTATGATCTTCTTCTAAAGAATTTACATTATTATGTAGAGCATATAAACATGCAGCTGAAATAATGCCAGCTTGGTGCATACCTCCGCCAATTTGAAACTTATAGTACCAAGCTTTTTCAATAAAATCTTCACTTCCAAGCAATATTGCGCCCATTGGAGCACCTAATCCTTTACTAAAATCAATAAATATCGAATCAAAATAACTTGCATACTCTTTTGGAGATATTTTAGTATGAGCACAAGCGTTGAACAGTCTTGCTCCATCTAAATGAGTGAATACGTCATTCTCTTTGCAGAGACTTGAGATCTCTTGAATATATTCTAAAGGCCACACAGCTCCACCACCAAAATTTGTCGTTTGTTCGATAGAAACAAGCCCAACTCTCGGAATATTTCTTAAACTAGGACGAGTAATAAACTCAACAATTTGTTCTCCAGTAAATATTCCTCTCGTACCTTTGATGGGCAAAGGAGTGGCATGTGCCTGGGCTGCGATCAAGCCAGATTGTACTATGAGTGGATGTGAAGTTTCATCAAGCAGCAAGTAATCACCAGGTCTTTGAATGTGTACTTTATAAGCAATTACATTGGACATCGTTCCTGAAATCAAAAAGATTCCTGCAGGTTTACCTAATATTTTACATGCGGTTGCCACTAATTCGTTTACAGTTGGATCTTCACATGCAGCTTCGTTTCCAACTTTTGCTTTAGCCATCGCTTCCCTCATTTTAGCTGAAGGGTCAGTGTTTGAATCGCTAAAGAAATCTATTTTTATTCTCATATTAAATTTAACACAACCTCCTTTATAATTTCAGCAGCTTTCATGATTTCTGTTTCCTTTGTGCCAAGATGGGTAACTGCTCTTATATGAGACTCGAGCCAAGGAAAAAGCAATAAACCATAAGCTTGGCACTTACTCAAGAAAACCTCATTAGTTACATTTAGTGCTTTTATACTGAAGCTTACTATATTAGTTTCTGGATAAGGTAGTACCAGTTTTATGTGTGGAATTTCTTTAATCTTGTCTGCAAACAATTTAGCAAGCTTATTATCTTCTTTAAGCCTAGAGATATTATTCTGTAGTACATATTTTGCTGCATTAGCGCAGTACCCAATTTGATGATAACCACTCCCCAACCAAACCTGTAACTTCTTAGCCTTTTCAATTATCTCTCTTTTACCCATAAGCATTGAACCAAAAGGAGCTCCAAGTCCTTTAGTAAAAGAAAAGCTCATTGTATCTACATATTTAGCATAGTCAGCTAAAGCAACATTTGTTTCAGCATGAGCATTAAATATTCTTGCACCATCTAAATGAAGACTTATATTGTGAGCTTTTAAGAAATTATATAACTCTACTTGTTTCTTAAAAGGATAAATTTTACCGTTAAACCCGTTTATACTATTTTCTATAGAAACTAGACTCACCTGAGCAAAAATTTTATATCTCGGTTTAGAGTTAATAGCATATTCTACTTCATCAATATCTAAGATTCCGGTATTATTCCTAATACAGTTAAACACTATACTATTTACTTTTGCATTGCCTGCACTATCGAAAAAATTAACATGATAATTATAATGAGTAATTAGTTCATCACCAGGACTTGTTTGACTGGCAATAGCTAACCTATTTGCAAGCATACCGCTGGTTACGAACAATGCTTCTTCTACTTTGAATAATTGTTTACAATATTCCGATAAGTTGTTACAGCTTTTGTCTTCACCGTAAGCAAAATCTCCAACGATTGCACTACTTATTGCGTGTATAACGTTGGAGCTTTGTAAAGTTGTAGTGTCACTTCTCAGGTCGATAGTTTTTTCCATTTTCTTTTTTGATATTTAGACAGCCAATTTGAGCATCCCAAAGTTCTTTATAAAGACCTTTCTTGCAAACTAGTTCAGAATGTTTACCATCTTGGACAATTTTTCCTTTGTCAAATACTAGAATTCGGTCCATATGTAAAAGTGTAGAAATACGGTGTGCTATAGTAATGGTGGTTTTATTTTCCATCAACTTAAATAAACTCATTTGAATTGTTTTCTCTGTTATAGAATCTAACTGACTAGTTGGCTCATCGAAAAATAATATCGGAGCGTTTTTTAGAAATGCTCTCGCTATGATTATTCTTTGTCTTTCCCCTCCAGATAGCTTTATGCCTTTTTCTCCGACTACAGTTTCATATTGATCGGGTAGAGTCATAATGAAATCGTGAATACCAGCCAGCTTTGCAGCTCTTATTATTTCTTCGATAGTAGATTGAAGTTTACCATATATAATATTTGCTAAAATAGTATCATGAAACAACAATGGTTCTTGAGGTATTACAGATATTTGTTGCCTCAAAGAACTCTGTGTAACTTCCGATACTACTTGATTATCAATCTGTATATTACCTTTTTTAACATCAAATAGCCTTATGATTAAGTTTATAAAAGTAGATTTACCATCTCCAGAATAACCAACTAGACCTACCTTTTCGCAAGGATTAATGGTAACTGAAAAATCTTGAAATAATGACTTCTGACCCTCATAAGAAAAAGAAACATTATTAAACGTTATTCTTCCACTTAATAAATTTAATTTTTTAGCATTTTCCTTATCTTGAATTTCTGGTACGGTAGTCAAGATTGGCAATGCATCTGAAACTTTGCCGAAATGAGTAGAAAATTGGGTAAGATTCCTAGTTAGATGGTTAAGAAACTCTATAATCGATATATTAATTCCAAGTACAAGAGCAATATCTCCTATTGCAATCTTGTTCAATTGATAATCATGAATTAAAAAATACAAGTTTACTGCTTGGAGTATATCAAATGAATAGCCATATATAAACCAAAGCCAAAAGTATGCCCATTGTAATTTTCTTTCTGCAATAGTTTTTTTCTTGCATACTTGAAAAAATTTATGCCTCTCATGCGCTTGCCGAGAAAATAACCTTACTGATATAACATTTAAAATACTGTCGGCTATACCCGCTATTACTTGTGAACTTTGTTTAGAATGATCATCGGCTAATCCGGTAAGCACCCGAAAACTGAAAACCGAAATCAAAATAAAAATGTTCACCCAAATGAATGTAGCTATTGCAAACTTTATATTTACTAGTGATAAAGTATAAATAGCCAAGATTAATGCTATACTATAACTAAAGAAACAGTCTATAAGCAGTCTTATTAGCTCTATCACACTATCCATTAAGTTACTGACCTTATATACTAAACTTCCGGATAGGTTGTTTTGATAATAGGAATGGTCTTGCTGAAGCAGCCTGTAAAAAGACATATCAGCTATTTTTTGACGCATTGAGGTAAACATTCGAATGTCAACAAAATAGCCATAGAATCTAAAAGCAGTAGTAATAAGTAATGCCATACAAACATAAGCGCTTACAGGTAATAAAAGATTTTCAATTACATTACCTTCTTGATATTTTACAGCTGTATCTAAGATATTTTTTACTAAATACTTTCTAAAAGATAAATCAACAGCCACTACTAGGGCAACCAGGAACATTACAAGCACATTAAGCTTAAACTTGGATAAGATATTCAAAATGAACACCAATATATACTTGAAACTACCAACTCTACTTTTGTTCATTTATAATGCTAGCTCCACCACATTGACTTTTTTATTGAGAAATACAAGCAGTGAAAACCATAAATTTTTGTATATTTTTCCTGAAATGTCTCCAGCATCATGTAGTGCTGACGCTTGATTCAGAATAAGTAGCTTATATAAATCTCGCTTAGCTTCAGCAGTGTTGACCTCAGAAATATTTGTAGTTGTGTCTGTAATAAAGGCTAACCAGCTCTTAATAAGTTCTTCCATATTTTTTGTTTTTATACTTTCCTGGCGACGAAATAATGATAAGTATTCTCTCAGTATAAATTCTGTTAATGCACCACAGTTTAATATACCAAAAACTGAAGGCTGAGGTTTTGGCACACAAGGAAGACTTTTATCTTTTACAACCCATCTCGTAACATAAGCAAACCTATCTTTAGCATCTATATTCTTATCACTACCATGCCATAACCGTGAATCAAAAACTATCGCATCTCCTGCTGAAATAGGTAGTGACTTAATTTTATAATTTTCCCGGTTATCCGAGTATTGATCCAAAAAGTATGGATGCCAAAAATCAACTAGAGGCTGTATTTTCCAGTTGTGACTATCTTCTATAACTTGTAGTGCACCTGAAGTTTTATTGACATTATTCAAAGCTAGCCAAACAGAAAAATGATAAGGGTCATTAAAGCTATAAGAGATGTCCTGATGGAAGGGAACTGCATCTATTAAATCAGCAGTTTTACATATAACATTTGATTTTTTCTGTAGTATCTGGCATTGAAGTGACTTTTCAAGATAATTTTTAATAATTTTATCTAATACTTGAGATACAATTCTAGTTACCTGAGATGATGTACCCCATCTTCCAGTGCAGTTTAAATAGTCAGAAGTTGAAACACCTAATTCTTGAGATAACTTTGATATCTTGCTTATTATATCATTTAAAGACTGAGTTATTAACTCTAAAGGAACTAGATTTTTGATAATAAAAAAACCATTTTTTTGCAATGCTTTCATATATTAACACCTAATGTCAATAACTGATAAATAATCTGTTAAAGGTACAATACTAAAAATTTTAAGCCCTTTTACTTGTTTTAGTATTCTTTTCCAATCGCTCAATGTCCTTAGTTTACCCCCTGTTTCAACCATTACATTAATATCTACAGAACCTCCCACTGGGGAGTAGTAATCTAGGATAGTTTCTATCACTAAAACGCGTGGTATTCCTTTATTTTTTACCAATTTTAAATAAGACAATACCTTATTATCATCATAATGCTGCAGAAAGCGGCAAAAGACACCTAATTCATAATTTGTAGCTGATAATTCTTCTTGAGTTATGAGTTTAATTTTTAAATCTTCTACTGCCTGCCTAGGCACTTTATGTTCGTTGTAATAATATAAGCCTATAGAACCTTTATTGTGTATATCAGAATAAGCAAGAAATAAAGAGTGTACGCCAAATAGCAATATATTTTTAGCACCATCTATATTAACCCTAGAATTAAACTCTTTAGTGTCAAACCTGGAATATCCTAGCAATGCTTGGTAAAACGCTATTTTCCTGTCTTCTGATGTTTCTTTCTCCTTAAAAGATTCAAATGAAGATATTGACTCCTGCCTTAATATATCGGCAATTTTTAACCAATTCTTTTCAGCGGCAACCCTTGCCCACATTGCTGCTGCTTTAGGCAAAAATGGTATTTCCTTAAAACACTTACCTTTTGATGATAGTTGCCATAAGTCCTTGTTCTTATCGTAATCAATAAACCCTATTTCCCACAACGCCCTTAACAGCCTTTCTAGATTTGGAACGATAATATTTAACTTTTGAGATAAAACTGGCATAGTTGCAGGTAAGATATTTAACAAATCAAGTTCAATAGCAACATTTGCGAGGTAAGTTTTCCAAAAGGCTGAAAGTTCTGCAGAAATCTTATGCACTTGAGATTCTTTATCTAAATCAAAAATACTAAACTTTACGTTTCCGGTAATATCGATCTGTCCTAATACACCTTCAAAAGTTTCAACTTTTGCCATGCCATTATAGAATGCTTCTACCATTTTAAATCTTTGCCGGTAAACAGGATTGCCATTAATATCTATATGAAACCAGCCATGCTTATCTTCTGCAATAGCAAATCCTTTATGAAAAACATTAAGCTTTTTATACCATTTATTATGTACTAACTTTCCATGATTATTAATATGTGTAGCTTTACCATCTTTATGGACTACAGCGATACCATCCTTAAAATCCCCAACATAATTGTATTCTTGCTCATAAACTCTATTGCCGTTCAAATCAATATGAAAAAACTTATCATGCTTTCTAATCACACAAATATCTTCTTGGTAATTTCCAATCCATTGATACGAATGTTTGTATACTCTACATCCAGATGGATCAATATGGTAATACCCTGTGTCATCTTCTACGGCTGCTCTATTGCAGTAAAATCCAAAAGTTTTTAAAAATCTGTCGCGATAAATTGCTTCTCCCATTGCATCGATGTGATAAGCGCCTGTCTCATCATAAACTGGTGCAAGGCCAGGCTCGTGAAATTTATCAACTCTAATAAATCTATTTTTGTACAAAGGATTTTCTGACAATTGGTGAAACCTTTCACAGGGGGAAACCCTAATAGATTTAAGGTACTCACTATCTTTCATTAATTGACTAATGGTTTTCTCATGTTGCATGTTTTGCATAATTCATAGTTTAAATAATTCTTTTGTAAGTTTAGGTACTCGCTACTTTGCCATATTTCCTCCAGTTTAACTTCATTAACATTGCCAAAATCTCCTAATGTTTTGTGTAGTTCATCTGGAGCACAGCAGGGACTAAACTTGCCTTCATTGTTTATCCATGCTTCTTTACCTAAAAATGGGCACTGACCACCTGGAGCCAAATCCTTGATACTCTCTTGAGAAAGGATCGTAAAATTTTCTAATTTTATCTTTTTACCATTTGGCAATAGCATATTATCCCTAAGTTCATATAACCTTCCCACCTCCGTATTCCATCTACTAATTGCTAATTCATCTCTCCTCATAGATAGATCCTTAATTTCCTCAAAATGTGCCCAAAGATGATGTCCTTTAACTCTATCTATGCCATTTTTTATAGCCATCTCAACTATGTCGTAAAGTTCATGTAAATTACTTTCTAAAAATGTTAATTGTAAAGTAACGGTACACCTTTCACCTGTATCGCTAAAGTATTTATCTCTAACTTCAAGGAAAGTTTTTAAATTTTCTGTCACTACTTCCCATTTTGAACCTTTCATGATTCTTTCATGAGTTTCTTTAGTTGCCCCATTCCAGGAAATCTTAACATCAGATAAAATTGGTACCAATAGTTCAGCCCATTTTCTAGCTCCTTTAATGGGAAAAGAACCATTGGTTGTGAGGTTAAGCTTAAGGCCGAACTCATGGCACAAATTGATTATTTCATCAAAGCTTTTATACATTAAAGGCTCACCCATAGTAGAAGGAATGATTTCCCTTAAAGGTGTACCAGCTGCTTCTTTAATTACTTTTCTGATAGTTTCTATTGATAGTATCTTAGGTTTTATTCCTTTAGCTTTCTTCTCTTCTTTAACTTTACTGTATGGTGAAAAACATTCGCACATTATACAAGAAAAATTGCAGTAATCTGGATTAGTATCAAAAGTAATTCTCCAAGGACCGGGTTTAACAGCTACTGATTTGCCTTTCTTTTTAATAGCATTACGGTAAATCTTGTTAAGTTTTTCAGTATGCTCACTTATAGAAGGTATATTTCCATTTTTAGTATAAGGATAGCCTTTTTGGGTAAGTTTACTATATAACTCCTGATCTGTAGATAGGATTTGCATTTTTTCTGATAAACTACTTGCATCTCTGTGCTTAAACAACAGTCCATCTCTTACATATTCTGCCATGCCACCATAATCGGCTGTTATAACTGGTATTCTAAGTTGCTGTGCTTCATGTATTACTAACGGTGAATTTTCACCCCAAATTGAAGGAACGACTATTGCATCAACTTTATTAAATACGTCAGTAACTATATTCTTGTTATCATAACTTCCCATCCACTCTATTCTTTCTTTAACAATAGGTAAAAATTGATCGGTAATCGCTTTTAAAGCGTTAGTTTCTTCTCTTTCTGCTCCCCAAATTCTAAGTTTTGCTTTAGATGATAAGTGAGAAAAAGCTTTCAATAATAGATCAACACCTTTTTCGGGAGTATGAGTACCAATATAACCGAAAATAAACTCTTTTTCTTGTACTCTATTTCTATTCTTAAGACGATTGAGATCAAAACCATAATCAAGATAAGAAATTTTGTTTATCGGAACATAAAAATCCTGAGTAAATTTATCCATCAAGAATTTCGATGGGGAAATAAAGTAATCTATATAGTCTATTATTTTCCTTGTGTGCTTCATTCTAGTTGCAACCCATTGTTCCCAATAATTTATGTCTGAATTCAGGAATTCTTCATCTCCTGTAAAATATCCCTTGTAACATTGGGTTGCACATTTTTGATCCTTTTGTCCATCACAAAGCTGTAATAAATCTTCAGAATTACGTTGAATAAACCTTCCTCTTGGACACATTAACCAAAAGTCATGTAGCGTAAAAATTGTAGGTATATTTTCTTTAAAAGCAATTTCTGGTAAAGTAATTGATAGATGATTAAGATGACCAAAATGTATAAGATCTGGCTGAAAGTTATCTATTATTCTTTTAAATTTTATATTTACTTCTTCATTGATAAATTTATAACGATATTTAGCTGTAGGTATATTAATTAAATGCAGTAAAATCCGGGAATCACTACGATCTAGAACTGTAGTGTAATAAAAATCAGGTAAAAAGCTATTTTCATACCTAGTAAATACTTGTACCTCATTGTTATTTGCTAGTTCATGAGCAAGAGTTTGGCTATAAACCTCTGAACCAGCACTATAATAAGGAGGGTAACCATGAATAACTTTTAATATTTTCATATATTACCATATCTATATTGTTAGGATATTCTTGTGTATTGTTTTGTAGACTTTTTATAAATTTACTTAATCCTACTTCTAATGAATGTTTTGGAGACCAACCAAGTAGCTCTTTAGCTCTAGTAAAATCACCATGAAACTTAGTTACATCAAAATTTCTTGGAGGATAAAAATCAATTCTAGAATCACTTTTTGTGACTTTTAATATTGTTTTTGCTAAGTTTTCTAAAGTACATGGGCTATTAGTAGTAAGATGAATAGCAGGAAGAGAAGATTTTTCGCTTTGTAAATATTGAACAGTTAAGCATATACCCTCTATAACATCATCCAAATAGGTAAAATCAAAAACACATTCTTTACCTTCTATTTTAATTGGATCACCTCTTAATGCATTAATACAGAGTGCGGGAATTACTCTACTGTTATGATCTAGTAAACCACCGTATACATTTGAAAAGCGTAATATTGCTACATTAAAATCTTTTGAACTTGTTATTTGTTCCTCAATCAATGCTTTACCTTTGGCATAATTATTTATTGGATCGATACTAGCAGATTCTGTAACTGGCAGTTCCTTCTGCTCTCCATAGACTTCTCTACTACTTGCATATATAAACCACGGTTTATTTGGAAGTGACTTACATAACCCTAAAAACTGCATTGTACCATCAACATTAATTTTTCTACACAGTTCAGGATAAAGTTCACCATGTATAACTCGAGAAATTGCAGCCAGATGAATAATTCCTGTACACTGAGCAAGTAGTGGTACTATATCTTCTGAAAAAAAACTGAGTGGATTGTTGTGAAACCTAATATCACAGCTTATTACTTCATGGCCCTGGTTTTCTAACTTTTTCACCAAGGTTGACCCTATCAAACCTGCAGCACCTGTTATTAATATCCCCATGTATACCCTCTCACTACAACTAGGAAAATTTGTCGTACCAATTATCTTACAAGTAAGAATCAAAAGGTATTATAAAACCAGTATAAAACAAATGTCAACTTAAATTAATGAATAAGAAAATGTAGTTATGAAAGAAAAGTTGGCCGCCTTTTTTTTTGAAAATAGTGTTCGGCTTTAATCAAATCCTCTTTATTATTTACTCCCATTGCTTCTCTTTCATCAGAAACTACATAACCTACACTCAAGTTATTGGTTGCTGCAATGGGCACTATATCATTAAGACAATATTCATTGGTCGAATTATTAAATTTTATTTCTTTTACTAAGGTAAAGAGATCTTTAGCATATGAAACCATTATTCCAGAGTTTGCAAGAAGCATTTTATCTCCATTTTTTAGGATTTTTTGAACATTTCCGTAATTATCAATTACTAATCTTCCATATTGTTCATCTTGACTATTGAATCCAAGAAGAACTAAATTATTATACTTTAAACAATCAGTCATTTTCATAACTGTATCGCTAGATATAAAAGGAGTGTCTCCATACTGTATTAAAACTATGTCTTGATCAGATAACTCCTCCAGATTTTCTAGAGCAATTTTAACTGCAGTGCCAGTGCCTGTAATATCTTCTTGAATTATTAGTTTTATATTGTATTGATCGATTATACTTTTTAGAGTATCAAAGTTTTCTAAATCTTTTAGAAGGGAGTTGTTAACAACAATTGATAAGCTTTTTAGACTCAGCGATTTTGCATTAGAAATTATATGTTCTAAAAGAGTAAGATTTCC
>DWRD01000105.1:0-13625 GCA_022318305.1 Gerosis bhagava
CCAGACGAAAATGGCGAAGAACGGTTTCTGGATCCCTTCGTCCTGGAAAACGCGGGTGAAATTATCCCAGCCGATGGTGACGGTATAACCCGGGCTCAGCTTTTCATTGCCCCAGCTGCCGTCGGCATTGATGGATTGATAAAAGCCGATGTTGTCGTTGGGGCGATATTTCACGCCGCTTTGGTTGTTAGTGAGCGTGCCGTCGTTGGCCAGCGCGTACAGCGGCTGGGTACCGGAGAACTGACGCAGCGAACTCATAATCACTTTGCTTTCATCCGGCAGCACGGCGGTCAGTTGGTTCAGCGCGGCGCGGTTCTGGGTGATTACGCGTAAATTCGCGCGTTCGCCTTGCGGCAGGACATCGGCTTCTTTTAACGTCAGCTTCTGCTCGCCGCCGAATTTAAAGGCTTCGGAGAGATAATTTTTACCGCTTTCACCGTCCGTCAGCGCCAGCTGCCACTCGTCACCCGCCGGGTAGAGTGAGAAGTTATAGGCTTTGCCGGCCTGGAAAGAACGGTCCATCAGCACCTGCTGGGCACGTTCGAAGGTGAGCTGGTTGGTGCTGCTGTAGTTGGTGAAGGCGATGGCAATGGTACAGATCAGCGGGAACAGAACAAACAGCCCCATCCCGGCGAGACCCGGATAAACATAGCGCCAGGCGTAAGCCTTGCGATTGGAAAAGATATACAGGCCAACCGAGCTTAAAATCAGCGTCATGATGGCGAACAGGTACTCCCCCTGGGCGTACATTAAAACAACAAGGTAACCCACCAGCAGGCACAGCAAACCAATCACAGACCATGTGAGTTGCGGGCTTTGCCACCAGTGTTTCTTTTTAACGGCATCCATGGGGATCATCCTCTACAACGTTAAATATCTGTCGACAAAAGTGCCTGATGGCGCTGCACTTATCCGGCCTACAAGGCGTGTAGGCCGGATAAGGCATTTATGCCGCCATCCGGCACGTGTGCGACGGTATTACTTGGTGATACGGCCCTGTGCATCCTTCAACGCGGCATCGACGGTTTGACGGCCGCTTGCGGCGTTAATAACCGCGGTACGGACGGCATACCAGAATGCGGACATCTGCGGGATGTTCGGCATAATTTCGCCTTTCTGGGCGTTAGCCATGGTGGCGGCGATACGCGGGTCTTTCTCCAGCTTCTCCTGGAAGGATTTCAGCGCCACGGCGCCCAGCGGTTTATCGTTGTTCACCGACTCCAGACCCTGATCGGTCATCAGGTAGTTTTCGAGGAACTCTTTCGCCAGTTCTTTATTCGGGCTGGCGGCGTTAATCCCGGCGCTCAGGACGCCAACGAACGGTTTAGACGGTTTACCTTTGAAGGTTGGCAGCAGAGTGACGCCGTAGTTAACCTTACCTTTGTCGATGTTCGACCACGCCCACGGACCGTTGATGGTCATCGCGGTTTCGCCTTTGTTGAAAGCCGCTTCCGCGATGGAGTAGTCGGTGTCGGCGTTCATGTGTTTATTCTTAATAAGGTCGACCAGGAAGGTCAGGCCGGCTTTCGCGCCGGCGCTATCAACGCCGACGTTTTTCACGTCGTATTTGCCGTTTTCAAACTTAAACGCGTATCCGCCATCGGCGGCAATCAGCGGCCAGGTGAAGTACGGTTCTTGCAGGTTGAACATCAGCGCGCTCTTACCCTTCGCCTTCAGCTCTTTATCCAGCGCCGGGATCTCTTCCCAGGTTTTCGGCGGGTTCGGGACCAGGTCTTTGTTATAAATCAGCGACAGGGCTTCCACCGCCACCGGGTAAGCGATCAGCTTGCCGTTGTAGCGTACGGCGTCCCAGGTGAAGGGATAGAGTTTGTCCTGGAAGGCCTTATCCGGGGTGATTTCCGCCAGCAGGCCGGACTGCGCGTAGCCGCCAAAACGGTCATGCGCCCAGAAAATGATATCCGGGCCGTCGCCGGTGGCAGCAACCTGCGGGAACTTCTCTTCCAGCTTATCCGGATGTTCTACGGAAACTTTAATGCCGGTATCTTTTTCGAACTTTTTACCCACTTCAGCGAGGCCGTTATAGCCTTTATCGCCGTTAATCCAGATAACCAGCTTACCTTCTTCAATTTTTGCGAGGGCAGAGGCGGAAAACATCATCGTCGTCAATGCAGACAGCGCGAGGATGCGAGCGCCAGTTTTGATTTTCATATACCCGTCCTATTTGGTGATGTGCTCGTGGATACACTTGAGTGGTTTAACGCTGATGAGTTTCCTTTTTTAACAACCTCTTTCCATCCTCCCTATGTCTACGCCCCGCCCGCCGTTTATGTGATCCGCATTGCAGAAATGCCGGTAATGGGCCCTGGAGCACATAAAAAAGCCACCGTTTTTGTCGCTTCGATCACGAAATGACGTTGTGCCGGGAACTTCCGGCGGCGAGAGGCGGTTTCTCATCCTCCCGTCTCCTCCCCCATCAAAAACCCGGGGGGTGGAGGATTTGCCAACGTAATGAATGCCGCATAGTCAGCCCATCTTGAATGTGTCTTTAAGTGACAGGTTGTAACGAAGGGAGAAGGGCATGGCGAGCGTACAGCTACGAAATGTAACGAAAGCCTGGGGCGACGTGGTGGTATCTAAAGATATCAATCTCGAGATCCAGGATGGGGAGTTCGTCGTGTTTGTAGGACCGTCGGGCTGCGGCAAATCCACCCTGCTGCGTATGATCGCCGGACTGGAAACGGTCACCAGCGGCGATCTGTTTATTGGCGATACCCGAATGAACGACGTGCCGCCCGCCGAGCGCGGCATCGGCATGGTATTCCAGTCATATGCGCTCTATCCCCACCTTTCCGTTGCCGAAAATATGTCTTTTGGCCTGAAGCTGGCCGGGGCGAAAAAAGAGGTGATTAACCAGCGCGTAACTCAAGTCGCTGAGGTCTTACAGCTGGCGCACCTGCTGGAGCGTAAGCCGAAAGCGCTCTCCGGCGGCCAGCGTCAGCGCGTGGCCATCGGCCGTACCCTGGTCGCCGAGCCGCGGGTTTTCCTGCTTGATGAACCCCTGTCCAACCTCGATGCCGCGCTGCGCGTGCAGATGCGTATCGAAATCTCCCGTCTGCATAAGCGCCTTGGTCGCACGATGATTTACGTCACCCACGATCAGGTGGAAGCCATGACCCTGGCCGACAAAATCGTGGTGCTGGACGCCGGCCGCGTCGCGCAGGTCGGAAAACCGCTGGAACTCTATCACTACCCGGCAGACCGCTTTGTCGCGGGCTTTATCGGTTCGCCGAAGATGAACTTCCTGCCGGTCAAAGTCACCGCGACCGCCATCGAACAGGTACAAGTCGAACTACCGAACCGCCAGCAGGTCTGGCTGCCGGTAGACAGCGCTCACGTTCAGGTCGGCGCCAATATGTCTTTGGGCATCCGCCCGGAACACCTGCTGCCGAGCGACATCGCCGATGTCACCCTTGAGGGCGAAGTGCAGGTGGTCGAACAGCTTGGTCACGAAACGCAAATTCATATCCAGATCCCCGCCATCCGTCAGAACCTGGTGTACCGCCAGAATGACGTGGTGTTGGTAGAAGAGGGAGCCACATTCGCCATCGGTTTGCCGCCGGAGCGCTGCCATTTATTCCGTGAGGATGGCACCGCTTGTCGTCGGTTGCATAAAGAGCCGGGCGTATAAGGTTCCCCATTAAAAGAAGACGCGAACCCAGCGCGCAGCCAACCATGCGGCGGCCGACGGGGAAGTGTTCAAAGAAAAGCAATGATCTCAGGAGATAGAATGATGATTACTCTGCGCAAACTTCCACTGGCGGTAGCCGTTGCGGCGGGCGTGATGTCTGCCCAGGCGCTGGCTGTCGATTTCCACGGTTACGCTCGTTCCGGTATTGGCTGGACCGGCAGCGGCGGCGAACAGCAGTGCTTCCAGGCCACCGGCGCTCAAAGTAAATACCGTCTCGGTAACGAATGTGAAACTTACGCTGAACTGAAACTGGGCCAGGAAGTGTGGAAAGAGGGCGATAAGAGCTTCTACTTCGATACCAACGTTGCCTACTCGGTATCGCAGCAGAACGACTGGGAATCTACCAGCCCGGCCTTCCGTGAAGTTAACGTGCAGGGTAAAAACCTGATCGACTGGCTGCCGGGTTCAACCCTGTGGGCTGGTAAGCGCTTCTATCAGCGTCATGACGTTCACATGATCGACTTCTACTACTGGGATATTTCCGGTCCTGGCGCCGGTATCGAAAACATCGATCTGGGCTTCGGTAAACTCTCTCTGGCCGCCACTCGTTCTTCTGAATCCGGCGGCTCGGCAACCTATGCTGACCGCGATCCGCTGACTGGCGAACGCGTTTATGATCATCTGGTACCGAACGACGTCTTCGACGTGCGTTTAGCGCAGATGGAAACCAACCCGGGCGGTACGCTGGAGCTGGGCGTGGACTATGGTCACACCAACGTGCCGGATGACTACTACCTGCAGCCGGATGCATCGAAAGATGGCTGGATGTTCACCGCTGAACATACCCAGAGCATCCTGAAAGGCTACAACAAATTTGTTCTGCAGTACGCGACCGATGCCATGACCTCCAACGGTAAAGGCGTACCGCAGGGCGGCAGCATTAATAACGATGGTTCCATGTGGCGTGTGCTTGACCACGGCGCGGTCTCTCTGGCGGACGATTGGGACATGATGTACGTCGCCATGTACCAGGACGTCAACCTGGACAACAACAACGGTACCAAATGGTGGACCGTCGGCGTACGTCCTATGTACAAATGGACGCCGATCATGAGCACCCTGCTGGAAGTCGGCTACGACAACGTCAAATCGCAGAAAACCGGCGACAGCAACAACCAGTACAAAATCACCCTGGCGCAACAGTGGCAGGCGGGCGACAGCATCTGGTCCCGTCCGGCAATTCGTCTGTTCGCCACCTACGCGAAGTGGGATGAGAAGTGGGGTTACACCGATAGCGGCGTCGCCATGCGCGATACCTCTGGTACCGGTATCAACACTTCCAGCCGCGGCGACGACGATGAGTGGACCTTCGGCGCCCAGATGGAAATCTGGTGGTAATGCTATCCGCATCATGATGAGTAAAAGAGGGGCATCAGCCCCTCTATTTTCGGCCCAGCGCGCTATTGCCTGGCTAACGCTCGGCCATAGGAATTGAGGTGATAACAATGAATATGAAGAAAAGTCTCGTTGCCCTCTGCCTGTCCGCCGGCCTGCTGGCCAGCGTACCCGCAGTCAGTTTTGCTGATGTCAATTTCGTGCCGCAGAATACCTCTGCCGCGCCGTCCATCCCGGCCTCCTCGCTGCAGCAGTTGACCTGGACGCCGGTCGATCAATCGAAAACCCAAACCTCTAAAGTGGCGATCGCCGGTCAAACGTTGAATGTTCCCGGTATCGCCGGGCCGGTGGTGGCCTATAGCGTACCGGCCAATATCGGCGAGTTAACCCTGACGCTGACCAGCGAAGTCGACAAACAGACCAGCGTCTATGCGCCAAACGTGCTGATCCTCGATCAGAGCATGACGCCGTCCGCCTTCTTCCCGAGCAGCTATTTCACTTATCTGGAGCCGGGCGTGATGAGCGCCGACCGCCTGGAAGGGGTAATGCGCCTGACGCCGGCGCTGGGACAGCAGAAAATTTATGTGCTGGTGTTTACCACTCCGCAGGATCTGCAGCAGACCACCAAATTAATCGACCCGGCGAAAGCCTACGCGAAAGGCACCGGTAACGCGGTGCCGGACATTCCGGATCCGATCGCTAAACATACCACTGACGGCACCTTGAGCCTGAAGGTGAAAACGTCTTCGAGTTCCAGCGTGCTGGTGGGGCCGCTGTTTGGGTCTTCCGGCCCGGGCCCGGTGACCGTCGGCAATACCGCGGCGCCGGTCTATAACGCCCCGGCCGCTGCGCCTGTTGTCGCGCCGGTCGCTGCCGCCCCAGCGGCGAAAAGCGAACCGATGCTTGACGATACCGAAACCTACTTCAACAACGGTATCAAGAAAGCGGTTAAACAAGGCGATATCGATAAAGCCCTTAAATTGATGAACGAAGCTGAACGTCTCGGCTCGAAATCTGCTCGTTCCACCTTTATCAGCAGTGTAAAAGGCAAGGGGTGACCGTCTCCCCACAATGCTGATGTTTAGGCACAGCCTTTAGGTGCGTCCGCCTGGACGCACTTTTTTTTCTCGCGCAGCGGCAACTGTTGCATGCCTGTTGCGCGGATGATCGTATATTGACGTTTGCCCGCCCTCAAAACGCTATTCTGCGATACAATGCCTGCACGTTTTGTACCGGAGAATCAGGCATGCCACATCCTGCGCTTACGCAACTGCGTGCGCTGCGCTATTTTGCCGCCATACCCGAGCTGGACGCGCCGCTGCGCGACTGGCTGTTGCTGGAAGACTCAATGACCAAGCGCTTTGAGCAACAAGGGAAAAAGGTCACCGTGACCATGATTAACGAAGGTTTCGTCGGACGCGACGCGCTGGCGGGCGAAGAAGCCCTATTGCCGGAAGAAGCGCGTTATTGGCTGCGGGAAATCATTCTTTGCGCCGATGGCGAACCCTGGCTTGCCGGTCGTACCCTCGTGCCGGAATCGACGCTATGCGGCCCGGAATTAGCCCTGCAGCAGCTGGGGCAGACGCCGCTGGGCCGGTATCTGTTTACGTCGTCGACGTTAACCCGTGATTTTATTGAGATTGGCCGTAGTGCACAGCTGTGGGGGCGACGTTCCCGTCTCCGGCTGAGCGGCAAACCGCTGCTGCTGACAGAGCTTTTTCTGCCTGCATCGCCATTGTATTAAGAGGAAGAGAAAATGGAGTGGAGTCTGACGCAGAATAAGCTGTTGGCGTTTCACCGCCTGATGCGTACTGACAAACCAATCGGCGCGCTATTGCTGCTGTGGCCGACGCTGTGGGCGCTATGGGTGGCATCACCCGGGGTGCCACCGCTGTGGATACTGGCGGTATTTGTCGCTGGCGTCTGGTTGATGCGCGCCGCCGGCTGCGTGGTGAATGACTATGCCGACCGTAAATTTGATGGTCACGTTAAGCGTACGGCTCGTCGCCCGCTACCAAGCGGCGAGGTCACCGAAAAAGAAGCGCGCATATTGTTCGCGGTACTGGTGGGGCTCTCCTTCTTGCTGGTGTTGACGCTCAATACCATGACCATCCTGCTGTCGGTTGCGGCGCTGGCGCTAGCCTGGGTCTACCCCTTTATGAAGCGCTATACCCATCTGCCGCAGGTAGTGCTGGGCGCGGCCTTTGGCTGGTCGATCCCGATGGCTTTCTCGGCGGTAAGTGAAGCGCTGCCGCTCAGCTGCTGGCTGATGTTCCTCGCCAATATTTTGTGGGCGGTAGCCTACGATACCCAGTATGCGATGGTCGATCGCGACGATGATGTCAAAATTGGCATTAAGTCGACGGCGATCCTGTTCGGTGAAAACGATCGTTTGATTATCGGTATTCTGCAGGTTGCCGTGCTGGTATTAATGGGCGCGGTGGGCTGGCTAAATGGGCTGAACTGGGAATTCTACTGGTCGCTGTTTATCGCGGCGGGATTGTTTGTCTGGCAGCAGAAGCTTATCTTCAAGCGCGAACGCGATAACTGCTTCAAAGCGTTTATGAATAATAACTACGTTGGGCTGGTGCTGTTTCTCGGTCTGGCGATGAGTTATCTGCAGTAAATCCTTCTTTCCCCGACTCGCGTCGCGAGCCGGGGAACAGAAGCCGCAACGTTATGCGTCGTCCTGAGCGGCGCTTTCAATCGTCAAACGTACATCCGACGTAATCAAATCCGCCAGCATCTGGTAGACCTTCAGGGTCTCTGCCGGCTCGGCATCGCCGGTATCGCTGATGTAGCCTTCGTCACGCAGGGTCAGCACCAGAGTACTGAACACCGCCTTATCGAAGAACTCCGGCGCGTTGATACCGTGCAGTACCGACAGACGCTGCGCCATGGTGCGGCTTTCTTTCTCAAGCGTACTGCGGTTGATGGACGGGTTGGCGCTCAACAGCCAGAAGGTGATCGCGTAGCGCTGTAACGTCTCGCGCGCGCCGGCGGCCAACAGCTGCAGGGAACGAGAGTGCGCCGGGTTGACGCTCATCTCATCGCCATTCAGCACCACCAGGCCCTGACGCTGCATCTCTGCCATCAGCGCATCGATAACGCCCGCCAGCTCCTCTTTTTCCCAGCGCAGGAACAGCTCGGCTTTCAGGAACGGATAGAACATCTCGACATGACGCAGCACTTCGCTACGGGTGATGCGGCGATGTTGGGTCACGATAGCGGCCAGCAGCGACGGCATCACCAGCATATGGGCGATGTTGTTGCGATAGTAGGTCATCAGCACCGCCTGCTCGCGCGGCAGGATGATGATATCGCCGATGGTGTCTTTCTCGACTTCGAACTTGTTCATCTGCAGCGCGTGGTCGATAAGCTCGCCGGCGGAAGCCGTCGGCGCGGTCGAATCGGTGGAGTACGGCACGTTACGCAGCAGGTCGAGGTAGCAATCTAACTGCTGGGTCAGCTGCTCACGGGTCAAAGAACGCTGACGCGACGCCAGAAGCGCCGTACAGCACAGGTTCATGGCGTTGGCCGCCCCGGCATTGTTGATGCGCACCATCAGATCGGCGGCGATATTATTCACCGTCGGCGTCAGCCAGGAAGGGCGAACAGCTTCGATAGGATCGATGGCTTCGCGCCATTCCGGCACGTGCTGATTGAGGTAGGTCATCAGCGGCAGCGGTTCGCCGAAGTTAACGTAGCCCTGGCCGAGATTACGCAGTTTGCTGAGGCCGCGCACCATCTGCGGCAGGCTCTCTTTTTCTTTTGTCGCGCCGCGCAGCTCTTTGGCGTAGGTACCGACTTCCATCACGTGCTCGTAGCCGATATAAATCGGCACCAGGGTGATGGGGCGGCTACCGCCGCGCAGCATCGCCTGAATAGTCATCGACAGGGTGCCGGTTTTCGGATCCAGCAGACGGCCGGTACGGGAACGTCCGCCTTCGACGAAGTATTCCACCGAATAGCCACGGCTGAACAGCTCGCCAAGATATTCGCGGAATACCGTGGAGTAGAGCTTGTTGCCCTTAAAGGTACGGCGAATAAAGAAAGCGCCCAGACGGCGGAAAATCGGCCCGGCCGGCCAGAAGTTGAGGTTTATGCCGGCGGCGATATGCGGCGGCACCAGCCCCTGATGATAAAGCACATAAGAGAGCAGCAGGTAGTCCATGTGGCTACGGTGACAGGGCACATAGACAATCTCATGGCCGTCATGCGCCAGCTGGCGTACGCGCTCGGCGTTATGCACGTTAATCCCCTGATACAGACGGTTCCAGGTGAAGCCGAGAATACGGTCAGTCAGGCGGATCATTTCATAAGAGAAGTTAGCGGCAATCTCTTCCATCAGCGCGATGGCGTTCTGCTGGGCCTTCTCGTGAGAAATCTTCTTGCTGCGTGCTTCATCTTCTACCGCGCGGGCGATAGCTTTCGATGCCAGCAGCTTATTGAACAGATCCTGGCGGGCAGGGAGACGCGGGCCGACGGCGGCCAGACGTTGACGGGCGAAGTGCATACGCGCCACGCGGGCCAGCTTCTGGGCGATGATTTTATCGGTACCGTGCTCATCCGCCATGCGGCGCAGAGAGACAGAAGGCGAGAAACGCACGAAGCTATCGCGGCCAAGCCAGGAGACGGCGAAGAATTTCTGAATACCGTTAAGCATGCGTAGCGGCGGATTCTCTTCGCCTTTTTCGCGACCCGGGGCGCGGCCGAACATCACCGAGACCGGCACCATTTGCACGTCAAGATCGGGATGATTACGGTGCAGATCCAGGTAGTCGTGGAACAGCTTAATGGACTCCTCTTTCGGCGTGTAGTAGGTAAACACGCGCGGGCCGCCGTGGATGAAAACGTAGCGCGGCAGCAGGGTGCCGTCGATTTCCAGCGGTTCAAAAGGGTCGGGTAAGTCATGCGCCAGGCATTGGGCGCGCAGGGTCAGCAGGTCCGCCTTGGAGTTATAAGGCAAGACGTACATTATCGGACGCGAGGTATCGAGCCCTAATTCCTGAGCAGGTTCTGCCGGAATAGACTTGCTTTTTACCAGCACCCGTAATGGTAAATTCAGTAATTTATAGTAAATTCGTTGCCAGCCGGACATAAACGATGTGAAGCCTCTGGTTAATCATGCAAATGCGCGGCAAGAATAACAGAAAGCGTACAAAATTTCCGTTGTCACACGGCAAACACGTACACTCAGCGACGTCATTTACATTAAAAGGTTCTTTTTGATGGCCAATAATACCACTGGGTTAACCAGAATCATTAAAGCAGCAGGTTATTCCTGGAAAGGTTTCCGCGCGGCGTGGGTGAACGAAGCCGCTTTCCGCCAGGAAGGCGTCGCCGCCATTGTGGCCGTGGCGATAGCCTGCTGGCTGGATGTCGATATCATTACGCGAGTCCTGCTCATTGGCTCGGTCCTGTTAGTGATGATAGTCGAAATTCTTAACAGCGCGATTGAAGCGGTGGTTGACCGTATCGGGCCTGAGCATCATGAGCTTTCCGGGCGCGCCAAGGATATGGGCTCGGCGGCGGTACTGCTGGCGATAATCATCGCGTTGATCACCTGGACTATGCTGTTGTGGTCGCATTACCGCTAAGTCTTGTCGGCAACGCTCGCAAAACGCAAAGAATCTCCTGATTTTTATATGATATGTGGTTCCAAAATCACCATTAGCTGTATATACTCACAGCATAACTGTATATACACCCAGGGGGCGGAATGAAAGCGTTAACGACCAGGCAGCAAGAGGTGTTTGATCTCATCCGGGATCACATCAGCCAAACGGGCATGCCGCCAACGCGTGCGGAAATTGCTCAGCGCTTGGGGTTCCGTTCCCCAAACGCGGCAGAAGAACACCTCAAAGCGCTGGCGCGTAAAGGCGCGATTGAAATCGTCTCCGGCGCTTCACGCGGCATTCGTCTGCTGACGGAAGAAGAACACGGACTGCCGCTGATCGGCCGCGTCGCCGCAGGCGAACCGCTGCTGGCGCAGCAGCATATTGAAGGTCACTACCAGGTTGACCCGGCGATGTTTAAACCAAATGCCGACTTCCTGCTGCGCGTTAGCGGGATGTCGATGAAAGACATCGGTATCCTCGACGGCGATCTGCTGGCGGTGCATAAAACTCAGGACGTGCGTAACGGCCAGGTCGTCGTCGCGCGTATCGATGAAGAAGTCACCGTAAAACGTCTGAAAAAGCAGGGCAACGTCGTTGAACTGCTGCCGGAAAACAGCGATTTTTCCCCGATCGTCGTCGATCTGCGCCAGCAGAGCTTCACCATTGAAGGTCTGGCCGTCGGCGTGATCCGTAACGGTGAGTGGCTGTAACTCCCGTCCTAACGCAGCGTCATCATGATGCATGACGCTGCGATGTTCCTCCTCTGTCTGGTCCCTCTGCATGCTGCTCAACGCCGCCGATAAAGCACTGTGGCGCCTCGCGCTACCGATGATTTTCTCGAACATTACCGTTCCGCTGTTGGGGCTGGTCGATACCGCCGTTGTCGGCCATCTTGATAGCCCCGTATACCTTGGCGGCGTCGCCGTCGGCGCGACGGCCACTAGTTTCCTCTTTATGCTGCTGTTGTTCCTGCGAATGAGCACCACTGGCTTAACCGCTCAGGCCTACGGCGCCAAAGATCCGCAGCGGCTGGCGCGCGCTCTGGCGCAACCGCTGATCCTGGCGCTGGCCGCCGGGCTGCTCATTGTTCTGTTCCGCATGCCGCTCATTGACCTCGCGCTACATATTGTCGGCGGGAGCGAGGCGGTACTGGAGCAGGCCAGACGGTTCCTCGAAATCCGCTGGCTCAGTGCCCCGGCGTCGTTAGCTAACCTGGTGCTGTTAGGGTGGCTGCTTGGCGTGCAGTACGCTCGCGCCCCGGTGATCCTGCTGGTGGTCGGCAACTTGCTGAATATCGTGCTCGATCTGTGGCTGGTGATGGGGCTGCATATGAACGTGCAGGGGGCGGCACTGGCGACGGCGCTGTCGGAATACGCTACCTTTATCATCGGCCTGCTAATGGCGAAACGGGTGCTAGCGCTGCGCGGCGTGACGCTTGCCATGTTGAAGGAAGCCTGGCGCGGCAATATGCGGCGCCTGCTGGCGCTTAATCGCGACATCATGCTGCGTTCGCTGCTACTGCAGCTCTGCTTTGGCGCCATCACCGTCTTCGGCGCCCGTCTGGGCAGCGACGTGGTGGCGGTCAATGCGGTACTGATGACCATGCTGACCTTTACCGCTTACGCGCTGGACGGTTTTGCCTATGCCGTCGAAGCCCATTCCGGACAGGCTTACGGCGCGCGTGACGGTAGCCAACTGCTGGAAGTCTGGCGCGCGGCCTGTCGGCAGTCGGGAATGGTCGCGCTGGCGTTCGCGTTAATCTACAGCGTGGCCGGTGAGCATATCATCGCGCTATTGACCTCTATCCCATCATTGCAGCAGCTGGCCGACCGCTATCTGTTCTGGCAGATGATCCTGCCGGTGATTGGCGTCTGGTGTTATCTGCTGGATGGCATGTTTATCGGCGCGACGCGCGGCGCGGAGATGCGTAATAGCATGGCGGTGGCCGCTGCGGGATTTGCGGTGACGCTGCTCTCTGTGCCCGTGCTCGGCAACCACGGCCTGTGGCTGGCGCTGGCCGTGTTCCTGGCTTTGCGTGGGCTTTCGCTGGCGCTCATCTGGCGCCGCCACTGGCAGCGTGGCACCTGGTTTAATTCACCCTCCTGAATGCAAATAGCCCGGCCGAGCGCAGCGCGAGCCGGGAAAATTCTCCCAGCGTGTTCAATTGGCCTGATGGTTAAAAATTCCGAATAACGAATCGGTGTCAGCATTGTCATCTATAGTTATTACCATGTCCGGAACAAAACGGGCTGTTAACCCACCGAATCATGAGGACGTAATGATGAATAAAGACGAAATCAGCGGTAACTGGAAACAGTTGAAAGGTAAAGCCAAGGAACAGTGGGGTAAACTGACCGATGACGATATGACGGTCATTGAAGGGAAGCGCGATCAGCTGGTCGGTAAAATTCAGGAACGTTACGGCTACGCGAAAGATCAGGCCGAAAAAGAGGTGTCTGACTGGGAGCGTAAGAACGATACGCGCTGGTAGCAAATGTGGTTTTGACCCCCTGTTTATGCCTGTCTAACGGCATAGTGATATGCCGTAGCTTCCCGCTGATGTCGCCCGACTCAGCGGGCTTTCTTTTTAATCTGGATGGTATGATCGTGATGACAGTGTTCGCGGGCGCTGCACGCTTCGACTTCCACGCAGGCCGCGCACAGGCCGTGCGCTTCAATCACATTATGCCGTAGAGCGAAGCCCATTCTGGCCGCCAGCGTATGCATAATATCTTCTACGCCTTCCGCACACTCTTCTTTGACCACGCCGCAGCGATCGCAGATAAACATCGCTGAACTGTGGGTCGGCTGATCGAAAAGGTGGCACAGTACATAGCTGTTGGTCGATTCCACTTTGTGCACAAAACCTTGCTCCAGCAGAAACTCCAGCGCGCGATAGACCGTGGGCGGCTTCGCCTGCGGCTCTTTTTCTCGCAGCAGATCCAGCAGATCGTAGGCGC
>DWRD01000106.1:0-13589 GCA_022318305.1 Gerosis bhagava
AAAGCGAATGTGCCGGGTACTTAGCCCGCGCTTAAGCTTGTTACTACTTTCCATCGTGTTCCATGCCGTTTTTCTCGTTTGTGCTTTGCGGGGGCAAAACGCAAAAGGGAATGACCAAAAAAACAAAAAACCACGGGACCTTAAGTCCCGTGGTTAAACACCTGCGTAAAGCGTCGGTTAATGGGCTTTTGAGACCACCGGGCTACCCGCTGCGCGATCGATGATCGCGGCCAGCACGGCCATCACCGCGGTCGGCAGCAGCCACGCCAGACCTTGCGCTGCCAACGGCAGGCTCGCGGTCCATTGCGGCAGAATATCTGCGAACGCCGATGCTTTAACGCCATCAATGATACCAAACATCAGGCTGATAAACATTGCCGGCGCGATAACGCGGGAGGAATTATGCCACCAACCGCGAGTAAAGCTTAATACCACCAGTGCGATACACGGCGGATAGATAGCGGTTAACACCGGAATCGAAATCTGAATCAGATGGCTGAGCCCCAGGTTAGAAACCGCCATGGAGAACAGGCCGAGAATAAACACCAGCGAACGATACGACAGCGGCAGATACTGCGCGAAGAACTCAGCGCAGGCGCAGGTCAGGCCAACCGCGGTGACCAGACAGGCGATAAATATCAATGCCGCCAGCAGGAAGCTGCCCGCGCCGCCGAAGGTATGCTGCACGTAGGAGTGCAGAATAGCCGCGCCGTTTGCCGACTGATCGACCAGCGTCGCGCTATCGGAACCCAGGCGGAACAGCGCCAGGTACAGCAGCGTCAGGCCCACGCCGGCCATCAGACCAGCCCAGACGGTGTAGCGAGTCAGCAATCGGGCTTCGCTAACGCCACGGG
The DNA here is from genome assembly GCA_022318305.1 of Gerosis bhagava. Classification (NCBI taxonomy): domain Eukaryota; kingdom Metazoa; phylum Arthropoda; class Insecta; order Lepidoptera; family Hesperiidae; genus Gerosis; species Gerosis bhagava. The sequence continues at coordinate 855 of DWRD01000106.1, forward strand.
AACGCGCGGCATTGACGATAACGATACCAAAGACCATCGCCCCCAGCGTGTCCATGGTCAGATAGCCATTGACGAAACCATTAGAGAACGGCGCGGTACGATAGGCTTCCATCGCGTCGCTAATCGGGCCGGCCGGCCAGATTACCGCGGCCACCGCGAGCACGACCAGGGCGATAATTTTCAGCGGCGCCAGGAAATTGCCGACGGTATCCAGCAGTTTGCCCGGATAGAGGGAAACCAGAATCACCAGCGCGAAATAGATAACGCTATAGATAAGCAGCGGCAGCGCGCCGTCGCCGGTCAGTGGAGCAATCCCCACTTCAAATGAAACGGTTGCGGTACGCGGGGTCGCGAACAGCGGCCCAACCGCCAGGTAGCACACCACGGCCAGCAGAATGCCCGCAACTTTGCCGATTGGCGAGCTCAGACGCTCAACGCCGCCGCCGACTTTCGCCAGCGCGACTACCGTTAGCACCGGCAAACCCACGGCGGTAATCAGGAAGCCAATGGCTGCGGTCCAGACGTGTTCGCCGGCCTGTAAGCCAACCATCGGAGGGAAGATAATGTTGCCTGCGCCAACGAACAGCGCGAAGGTCATAAAGCCCAGCGCGATGATGTCGCGAGATTTTAACTGATGGGTCATAAATTCATTACTGCCTGTGGATGTGGTGTTGTAAAAACGGAAAAATACCGTGCCTTCCTTTCGGGATGATACAGCGGCCATTGCCTGTAAACTCAGCGAGATATGCTCTCGAAGCGGCGTGGAAAAGAATTGTTTTTTGAATTACCACGCAAAAGCAGTCTTACCGGGACTGCATAGGGGGCAATTTAAACGCTTATAACGTTTTAAAGCAAGGTGGGATCGTAAAACCAGATGATTATGCTAACTATGATTTTGAACCTGGATTAATTGACCATAACGACGCAAAACGCGTGGCTAATCATGCGAACAATAAATAACCAGGCGTTCGTTTAATACGCAACGTAAAGTTGACTGCAAATGAAAATGACCAGCCGAAGCTGGTCATTGGCAAGGAAAGCTGACAAACGCCGCGTCAGGCGACATTTTTGGCAATTAAACGTTCCGGCAGCAGGAAGCTAAAGCGCGTTCCCTTCCCGACCGTACTTTCGATTTCCAGGTGGCTTTCGTGATGGCTGACCGCGTGTTTCACGATAGCCAGCCCTAAACCGCTGCCGCCGGTTTGCCGGGAGCGCGCCTTGTCGACGCGGTAGAACCGCTCAGTTAGCCGGGGTAGATGCTCAGGCGCAATGCCCGGGCCGTTATCCTCAACGCTAAACAGCGCGCCGTGCGGCGCCCGCTGCCAGACGACGCGGATCTCGGTTCCCGCTGGCGTATGGTTTACGGCGTTGTACACCAGATTGGAAATCGCGCTGCGCAACTGCTCTTCGTTACCCATCACCTGGAGCGTTTCGTCGACGCTAAAGTGCAACTGATGCTTACCCTGGCTTAGCGTTTGCGCCTCGCGCTCAACCACCCGCAGCATCATCGGGACGTCGATTTTATCGTTCATCGCCAGCACCGGCGCGGCTTCAATACGCGAGAGTGTCAGCAACTGCTTCACCAACCCTTCCATCCGCTGCGTTTGCTCACGCATGGTATGCAGGGCTTTTTCCCGCGTCGGCCCTTCCAGCACCTGCTCCTGCATCATCTCGAGATAACCCTGCAGTACGGTGAGCGGCGTGCGCAGCTCGTGGCTGACGTTGGCGAAAAAGTTACGCCGCGCGCCTTCCAGTTGGTGCATTTGCGTGACATCACGCGCCACCATCAACCACTGTTTATCGCTATAAGGCATCACGCGAATTTCCAGATGACGGGCGTTATTGAGCACCAGATTAAGGGGCTTGGTGAAATCACGGTTTTTCAGATAGTTAGCAAACTCTGGGTAGCGCAGCAGGTTGAGGATATTCTGCCCGCTATCGTCCGGCCAGCGTAGATTAAGGATTTGTTGCGCCAGGCCATTACACCAGAAGATGGCGCCCTCTTCGGTGGTCAGCACCACCGCATCGGGTAAGGATTCCGCCCCGCTGCGAAAGCGCTTGATAAGGCTTCCCAGCTCGCGGCGACGTTTTTTATTACGCATCTGCATTTGATGCAGACCATACAGCAGCGGTTCCCAACTGCCGCTTCCCGGCGGCGGTGTCATACTGCGATCGACCCACAGCCACCATGACAGACGTAACAAATTCCAGAAATGCCAAATAAGCAACCCGGTCACCGCCGCCAGTAAAAACCACGGCAGATGACCGAAAAACGCCCCGAGGATCAGGGCCGGGATACAACATAAGAAAAGCTCAAGCGCCAGCCTTTTCCATGACAGCCGTTCCAGCACGGGTCACACTCCTGTCAAAATTCAGAAACGGGCGGAGAAACGATATCCCGTGCCGCGAACCGTCTGTACCATTCGGTCATGGCCGCTATGTTCCAGCGCTTTGCGCAGGCGGCGAATATGCACATCCACCGTCCGGTCTTCAACGTAAACGTTGGTTCCCCAAACGTGATTCAGCAGCTGTTCACGGCTGTATACGCGTTCCGGGTGGGTCATAAAGAAGTGTAATAATTTAAACTCGGTCGGCCCCATATCCAGCGGATTTTCACCGGTCATGACGCGATGCGAGGAAGGATCTAGGCTCAGCCCCTGCATCTCAATCACCTCTTCAACCGCCATTGGCGAAATACGGCGCATCACCGCCTTAATTCGCGCCACCAGCTCCTTCGGCGAAAACGGCTTGGTAATATAATCATCCGCGCCGGTTTCCAGACCGCGAACGCGATCTTCTTCTTCGCCGCGCGCCGTCAGCATCACCACCGGAATATCGCGGGTCATCGCTTCGCGCTTAAGCTGTTTAATAAACTGTAGCCCCGATCCGCCCGGCAACATCCAGTCGAGGAGAATCAAATCGGGCCAGGGTTCATTGAGTTGATTCACCGCACTGTCAAAATCTTCCGCCTCGACGGGCTGAAAGCCGTTTTGCTCCAGAACAAAGCAGACCATTTCGCGGATTGGAGCTTCATCTTCAACGACCAGAATTCTTCTCGCCATTATTTACCCTGTGTTTTTTAGCCATCAGTATAGAAGTGCGCGGCCATTATGCGTCAGATTTGTGACAGATTTATGAAAAAATGACCGTCTGATGAATGCGGATTTTGAATGATGACACGCACTTAACGCATCCAGTCTCGCCGTAATAGGGCAAAAGGAATACGGGCGGCAGGATCAACGTTATAATGGCCGCCTGGCTTTTATCGCAACGGAATTTTTATGCGCATCCTTCATACCTCCGACTGGCACCTCGGCCAGAACTTCTACAGCAAAAGCCGCGCGGACGAACACGCCGCCTTTCTCGACTGGCTGCTGGAACGCGCGCAGGAATACGAGGTGGATGCCATTATCGTCGCCGGCGATATTTTTGATACCGGCTCTCCGCCGAGCTACGCCCGCGAACTGTATAACCGTTTTGTCGTTCAGCTGCAGCCAACCGGCTGCCAGTTGGTGGTGCTGGCGGGCAACCACGATTCGGTGGCGACGTTAAACGAGTCGCGCGAAATTCTCGCCTTCCTGAAAACCACCGTGGTCGCCAACGCCGGTCACGCGCCCTTTGTCTTACCGCGACGCGACGGCACGCCCGGCGCGGTCTTCTGCCCGGTGCCGTTTTTGCGCCCGCGCGAACTGGTGGTCAGTCAGGCTGGCCACTCCAGCGGCGAAAAACAGCAGCAGTTGCTCACAGCCATCAGCGACTATTATCAGCAGCAATATCAGCAGGCCTGCGACCTGCGCGGCGAACGCGGATTACCGATTATTGCCAGCGGCCACCTCACCACCGTCGGCGCCAGCAAAAGCGACGCGGTCCGTGAAATCTATATCGGTACCCTTGACGCCTTCCCGGCCAACCGCTTCCCGCCCGCCGATTACATCGCGCTCGGTCATATTCATCGCGCCCAGATGGTCGGCGGCTGCGAGCATATTCGCTACAGCGGTTCGCCGCTGCCGCTGAGTTTTGATGAAACCGGAAAAAACAAAAGCGTTAATCTGGTCTCATTCAGCGAGGGCAAGCTCAGCGAGGTGACGCCGCTGCCGGTACCGATCACCCAGCCGCTGGCGGTACTGAAAGGTGATTTCGCCAGCATCACCGAACAGCTTCAGCAGTGGCAGGATAGCGCGCAGCAGCCGCCGGTCTGGCTGGATATCGAAATCACCAGCGATGAATATCTGCACGATATCCAAAGAAAAATTCAGCAGCAGACCGAATCGCTGCCGGTGGAAGTGCTGCTGGTGCGCCGCAGTCGCGCCCAGCGTGAACGCATTCTGGCCGGCGTTCAGCGAGAAACGCTGAGCGAACTGCAGGTGGAAGAGGTGTTTGCCCGCCGCCTGGCGCTGGAAACCCTTGATGCTCCACAGCAACAGCGGCTGGAGCAACTGTTTACGGAAACGCTGCATAGCCTGAACGGTGAGGAACACCTGTGAGAATCCTGAGCCTACGCCTGAAAAACCTTAACTCGCTGAAAGGCGAATGGAAAATCGACTTTACCGCTGAACCATTCGCCAGCAATGGGTTATTCGCGATTACCGGGCCGACCGGCGCCGGGAAAACCACCCTGTTAGATGCCATCTGTCTCGCGCTGTACCACGAAACGCCGCGCCTGAGCAGCGTATCGCAATCGCAAAACGATCTGATGACCCGCGACACCGCCGAGTGCCTGGCGGAAGTTGAATTTGAGGTCCGGGGCACCGCCTATCGCGCCTTCTGGAGCCAGAACCGCGCCCGCAACCAGCCGGATGGCAATCTACAGGCGCCGCGCGTTGAGCTGGCGCGCTGCGACGACGGTAAAATTCTTGCCGACAAGGTCAAAGACAAACTGGAGCTGACGGCATCAATTACCGGCCTCGACTATGGGCGCTTTACCCGTTCAATGCTGCTTTCGCAGGGACAATTCGCCGCTTTCCTCAATGCCAAACCGAAAGAGCGCGCCGAGCTGCTGGAAGAGCTGACCGGGACTGAAATTTACGGGCAAATTTCCGCGCAGGTCTTTGAAAAACATAAACTCGCCCGTATTGAGCTGGAAAAGCTGCAGGCGCAGGCCTCCGGCGTCGTACTGTTAAATGATGAGCAGCAGCAGGCGTTACAGCAAAGTTTGCAAGTACTTACTGCTGAAGAACAGCAGCAGCTTGCCGAACAGACCCGCCAGCAAAATGCCCTACAGTGGCTGCGCCGCCGTCAGGAGCTAAACGCGGAAGCCACCCAGGCGCAGGCCGCTTTACAGCAGGCGTTAGTGGCGCAGGAAGCCGCCGCGCCGCAGCTGGCGGCGCTACAAACCGCGCAGCCGGCAGAGCAACTGCGACCATTATGGTCGCGGCTGCAGGAACACAGTACCGCGCTGGCACAAACCCGCCGTCAGGTTGATGAAGTAAATACTCGCTTACAGGACAGCCTGCGCCGTCGCGCCGGGATCCGCCTGGCAGCCCAACAACGTCTGGCTCAACTAGAATCCAGCCAGCAATCGTTGCATAAGTGGCTTAAAGCGCACGAGCGATTCCAGCAGTGGAGTACGGCGCTGGCAGGCTGGAAAGCCACCTTCCAGCAGCTTAACCGCGACGCTCAGCAAGAGTTGACGCTACAGCAGCGCCTGCAGGATGCCAGCCGTAAGCTCGGCGAATTGCCGGCCACCGCGCTAACCCTCGATGCGCAGCAGGTCAGCCGCGAGCTGGCACAGCATGCCGCCGCCCGCCCGCTGCGCCAGCAGCTCTCAACCCTCCATCGCCAGCTGCAGCCGCTGTTCCTGCGTCTGCAGCAGCTACAGAGCGCGGAAAACGCCTCACAGCAGGAAAAAGAGAAGCTTGAAGCCGCGCTACAACAGCGCCGTCAGGCGTGGAAGGAAAAAAATCAACAGCTCAGCGATGTAAAAGCCATCTGCGAACTGGAAGCGCGTATCGCCGGGCTGGAAGCCGAGCGCGCCCGCCTGCAGCCAGGCGCGCCTTGTCCACTGTGCGGTTCCGCACATCATCCGGCGGTGGCGGAATACCAGGCGCTGGTGCCCGGCATCAACCAAACCCGCCGCGACGCGCTGGATCGGGAAGTGCGACAGCTGGCGGAAGAAGGCGCGCAGCTGCGCGGCCAGCTTGAAGCGTTGCTTAAACAACAGCAAAAAGACGCTGACGAGAAAACATCGCTTCTGCAGCAGGAGCAAGCGCTCACCTCTCAATGGCAAGCCACCCTCGCGGAATTAGCGATCGCGCTAACGCCGCAGGATGATATTGCCGGCTGGCTTGATAGCCAACAGCAGCATGAACAGCAGCTGTATCAGCATCAACAACGACTGGCCTGGCAGGCGCAACAGCAAGAGAGCCAGCAGCAGCTCCAGCAGTTACAGCAGGATCTCGAACAGCGCCGTCGCGCCCTGCAGGCGGAACTGGAGGTTTATTCCCTGGCGCTTCCGCCTGCCGCGGAGGCTAACGACTGGCTGGCCCAGCGCGAAGCCGAGACCCACAGCTGGCAGGCGAAACAAAATGAAGCCGCCGCGCTGCAGGAGCAACGCCAACAGCTAACGCCGCTGCTGGAAACCCTGCCCGAGTCAACGGAAACCGTCGTTCCCGCGCCGCTGGAGGGCTGGCGGCAGGTGCATGATGATTGCCTGGCGCTACAGAGCCAGTGGCAAACGCTGGGCCAGCAGGAAAGCCAACAGCAGGCGCAGGTGAAGGAAAGCGAAAAGCAGTTTACCGCCGCGCTGGCCGCCAGCCCGTTTGCCGACCAAACGGCCTTTCTTGCCGCTTTGCTTGACGAGGCTAGCCGCCAGCGGCTGGAACAACTCAAGCAGACGCTGGAAAAAGAAGTTCAGCAGAACCAAACGCTGGCCCTGCGGGCGCAGGCGTCGCTTGAACGCCATCAGCAACAGCCGCCCGGCGATATTGATATCAACCAGCCGCTGGAGCAGCGAGAGAATAGGCTGGAGCAACTGGCGCGCCAGTTGCGGGAAAACAGCGCCCGTCAGGGTGAGATCCGCCAGCAGTTGAAGCAAAACAGCGATAACCAACAGCGCCAGCAATCATTACGCCAGCAGATGGAACAAGCCGCGCAGCAGGTCGAAGACTGGGCCTGGCTGAATGCGCTCATCGGTTCAAAAGAGGGCGATAAGTTCCGTAAATTCGCCCAGGGGCTGACGCTGGATAATCTGGTGTGGCTGGCTAACCAGCAGCTCAACCGCCTGCATGGTCGCTACTTGCTGCAACGCAAAGCCAGCGAGGCGCTGGAGCTGGAAGTGGTGGACACCTGGCAGGCCGACGCGGTGCGCGATACCCGCACGCTTTCCGGCGGCGAAAGCTTCCTTGTGAGCCTCGCGCTGGCGCTGGCGCTATCTGACCTGGTGAGCCATAAGACGCGAATTGATTCGCTCTTCCTTGATGAAGGATTCGGCACCCTGGATAGCGAAACGCTGGATACCGCGCTGGATGCGCTCGACGCGCTTAACGCCAGCGGCAAAGTTATTGGCGTGATTAGCCACGTCGAGGCGATGAAAGAACGCATCCCGGTGCAGATTAAAGTGAAAAAGATAAACGGTCTGGGATACAGCCGGTTGGAGAAAGCGTTTGCGGTGGAGTGAAGTCTTCTCCTCACCCTAACCCTCTCCCCACAGGGGGGAGAGGGAATGAGATTATAGCGGCCACAGCCATGCCGCGCCGCGTACGCCGCTGGAATCGCCATGCATCGCCTGGCGAATCGGCGTCTCGCATTCTCCGCCGAATACCCACTGTTTCATCAGCCCCGGAACCGTTTGATACAGACGTTCGACGTTGCTCATCCCGCCGCCTAACACAATGACATCCGGATCGAGGATATTCACCACGTGCGCCAGTGATTTCGCCAGCCGCTGCTCGTAGCGGCGCAGCGCCAGTTCGGCCTTTTCGTCACCTTCCCCCACCAGGCGCATAATCTCGCGGCCGGTTAATGGTTTTCCGCTTAGCCGCTGATAGTCGGTGGCGAAACCGGTGCCGGAAATAAAGGTTTCAATACACCCCTGCTTGCCGCAATAACAAGGCACTTGCTGACGATAGCGCAGCTCATCTTCATCCATCCACGGCAGCGGGTTGTGTCCCCATTCGCCGGCTGTACCATTGCCGCCGATATGCGCGCGCCCGTTCAACGCCACTCCCGCGCCGCAGCCGGTACCGATAATGACCGCAAACACGGTTTGCGCCCCCGCGGCCGCGCCATCGACCGCTTCCGAAACCGCCAGGCAGTTAGCATCGTTGGCAAGCCGGACCTCACGATTGAGGCGCAGGCTGAGGTCTTTATCGAAGGGCTGGCCGTTCAGCCAGGTCGAGTTGGCGTTTTTCACCACCCCACTATATGGCGAAATCGAGCCGGGGATGCCCATACCGACGGTGCCGCGCTGCCCGGTCGCCTGCTCGGCCATCTCCACCAGCGAGGCAATGGTCTCGATGGTCTGGCGATAATCCTCCCGCGGGGTTGGCAAGCGGTGGCGAAATAACTGCTGGCCCTGCTCACTCAGGGCGATGACTTCTGTTTTTGTTCCACCTAAATCAATACCAATACGCACAGTCTGCTCCTCACCCCGATTAACAATGCAAGCATAGCGACAATTCGCTATCATGCCCGCCTGATTTAACGACAAAGCCGTGGAAATTATCATGCTGTGGTTCAAAAATTTAATGGTTTACCGTCTGAGCCGCGATATCGAATTGCGCGCCGAAGAGATGGAAAAACAGCTGGCCGAGCTGACATTTACCCCTTGTGGCAGCCAGGATATGGCGAAAACCGGTTGGGTATCGCCGATGGGATCGCACAGCGACGCGCTGACGCATACGGCAAACGGCCAGATCGTTATCTGCGCCCGTAAAGAAGAAAAGATCCTGCCGTCGCCGGTGATCAAACAGGCGCTGGAAGCGAAGATCCTCAAGCTCGAAGCCGATCAGGGCCGCAAGCTGAAGAAAACGGAAAAAGATTCGCTGAAAGATGAAGTGCTGCACTCGCTGCTGCCGCGCGCCTTTAGCCGCTTCAGCCAGACGATGATGTGGATCGATACCGTCAATGGCCTGATCATGGTGGACTGCGCCAGCGCGAAGAAAGCGGAAGATACGCTGGCGCTGCTGCGTAAAACGCTGGGCTCGCTGCCGGTGGTGCCGCTGACGCTGGAAAATCCGATCGAGCTGACGCTGACCGAATGGGTGCGCTCCGGTAGCGTGGCTCAGGGCTTCCAGCTGCTTGACGAAGCTGAATTGAAAGCGATGCTGGAAGATGGCGGCGTGATCCGCGCGAAGAAACAGGATCTGGTGAGCGATGAGATCGCCGTACATATCGAAGCGGGTAAAGTGGTCACCAAACTGGCGCTCGACTGGCAGCAGCGTATCCAGTTTATGATCTGCGATGACGCATCGATCAAACGTCTGAAGTTCTGCGACGAATTACGTGACCAGAATGAAGATATTGACCGCGAAGATTTTGCGCAGCGTTTTGACGCCGACTTTATCTTAATGACCGGCGAGCTGGCGGCATTGATCCAAAACCTGGTAGAAGGCCTCGGCGGCGAAGCTCAGCGCTAAGGCATCACCTTCCTGCCGGGCCCGGAAAGTGGACGCGGCAGGAAGGCGCTTAAATTACAGATAACGGCACAGGTAGGAAGTCGGTTCCGCCACCTGCAGGTGGAATTCGCTATTACCCGGCACGTTAAACACTTCACCTGCCGCGTACACCTTCCATTCCGTCTCCCCCGGTAACAGCACGTTCAACGCGCCGCTGACCACGGTCATCTCTTCCGGCTGGGCGGTGCCAAAGGCGTACTCACCCTCTTCCATCACTCCAACGCTGGCGCGGCCGGTACTGCTGCTGGTGAAGCCGATAGATTTCACTTTCCCTGAAAAATACTCATTGCTTTGAAGCATAAACAAGACCTTATCATCGTTGGTTGAAGCTTCAATATAGGGGGCGCTCCTTGCCCCTGTCACGTAAAATTAATCGATAACGTCGGGTTAAACTAATAGTTCTGCCGCCAGTCGCGAAACCAGCACATTTGACAATAATACCGGGACATCCAGCGCCTTTTGTAATACGTCGCGGTGATGCTGATGATAGCCAAGACAGTCGAGCACCAGTACATCCGCCCCCTGTTCGACTAAACCTCTTCCTGCATCCAGCAGATCGCTGTCGCTGCCGCCCATCGGGTTCGCCAGCGCATAGTAAGGCGTATTTTCTAAAGTGAGCCACTTTTGCCGCTGCAGGGGCAGGACTTCTTCAACGGGTACAATCACACCCACCTGATGGCCATCGACGATCGATGCCACCAGCGGCGGAATAATCCGTTCAGGCTCAAGAAGGATAGCGTTGTGCGTCGCAAGGCCGCTCAACTGTTCGGAACTGAGAAGAAGAATGACATCATATTCCTGCCGATCCAGCATCTCGATAACGCAGCGCAGATCGCGCTCCACCTTTTGGCGGGAGACTTCCACCAGTTGGTTGTCATTGAGTAAGGTCAGCAGCCCCTGGTCACCGGATTCCACGGCATAATCTTCCATAACGTCTTCACGCGTCATTTTACCTAACAGGCTAATATGGGTGATCTGCTCTTCCCTGATATGTTCGGTTAACAGCGGCAAAACTTCCGCCACCGGCGCCACGCCAATGGTCAAAATTGCCATCGTTGCACTCATATCATGTACCTTTTCACTACCACTGCTTCAACACAGGCTTTTCACACACGACATCCGCCCCCCTGGTGAGTAAAAATCAACCGTCGAGAAGCGTAGCAGCTCAGCGGCGCTGCGGAATGTAAAGATTCCAGAAGCTTCAGAGTCGCTCCTGAAAAATCCGTGTGTTAGGTATTCATTAGTACCATTGATGAATTAAAAATGTGAGCTGAGCCCGGTATTGCCATCTTCATGGCACAAACCGGGCCGGGGGATTATGTTTTTTCGGGATCTTCGTAGCGCCGTTTAGCGTCTAACGCTTCCTGCTCGGAGGGATGTTCGCTGATCAGCGAATCGGGTGTCGGGTAATCCGCACGCAGCTGATACCAGGTGACCGTCTGACCCGCGGCGCCTTTTTCGACGGCGACAACGCGTGCTTGTCTCGGATAAGGGGGTCTGTTTGGCATTGTTCTTCCTTTTTCGGCTGTCAGAACAATTAAGTATAGGCTCCGCTTTCCCCCCTGACCCAGGTAAAATCCTAACTTACCGTCACATCGCACAGCATGGTCATAATCTGTTCAACCACCGCATCCGGCGTCGCGGTGGCGTCTACGGTATGATGGGCGGTTTCGCGGTACAGGGCTTCCCGCTGCGCCAACACTTCGCCGACTTCCTCGCGGACGGGCTTACCGGTCAGCGTTGGACGCTGTTCCGCCTGTGGGTATGCTTCCAGACGCTCAATTAAGGCGTTAACTGAAGCCTGCAGATAAATCACGATGCCGTTTTCACGCATAAACAGACGATTACGTTCAGCGAGAATAATTCCTCCGCCGGTCGCAATCACCGTATCCGGCAGCGTAACAGCCTTCAGCGACAGCGTCTCCAGTTCACGAAAGCGTTCCCAGCCCTCTTTCTGCACGATTTCCGCTACCGTACGTTTCTCATGCGCCTGCAAACGATGATCGGTATCGGAAAACTGGAAATGCAGCGCGCGCGCCAGGGCATGGCCGATCGTCGTTTTACCGCAGCCTCGCGGCCCGATGAGAAAAATTGGTTGTGTCATTACCGAAGACCCCCTGGTTCCGCGTTTCGCGGAGAAATAAAGGCGAAAAGTACGCCATGATACCTGCAAATGCCTGCCACGATAACCGTAAAATAATCGTTACATTTTTTAGGGAACCCTATTTACCACAGAGTTTGAATGGATTCCGCATGTAAACTTATCATTGCATTTAGTGTTATGCCAGCTTTACTTAAAGGCGACGGATTATTTTTTATCCATTCCTTGCCGTAAACGGTAACACATTTCTGCACAGCTTTACGCTGCAACATATTTACAACACCGCCCGACCGTCGCACTCTGACGGTAAATGACCCGTGTGACAGAGGAATGTATCATGCAATCTGAAGAACAACGCCTTATTGATGGCCTGTTTTCCCGTTTAAAAGAGGCCGAGACGCACAGCGCATCGCGCGACGCCAGCGCCGAGGAGCGGATTGCCCAGCACGTAACCCAGCAGCCGGCGGCCCCGTACTATATGGCGCAAACTATCCTGATTCAGGAAGCGGCTATCAAACAACTTAACGACCGCATTCAGGCGCTGGAGGCTCAGGTTAGCCAGCTACAGGCGGCAAAACCGAGCAGCGGCGGGTTCCTGTCGGGCCTGTTCGGCGGCGGCCAGTCCCGCGGCTCCGATCCGATTCCTGGGGCCGAGCAATATGGCCGCCCGCAGGCCAATAACGCGCAACCGCAGTATGCGCCGCAGCAAAACTATGCCCCGCAGGCGGCAGGCCGCAGCGGCGGTGGCTTTATGGCGGGTGCGCTACAAACCGCGGCCGGGGTGGCAGGCGGCGTAGTGTTGGGCAATATGCTGACCAATATGTTCAGTGGTTCACACCCGCAGGAGATTGTGAACATCATCGATGAACAGCAGCCGCAGCAGCAACAAGACGTCAGCCCGGCGCTGGATAATAACGCCGCCGAGGATCCGTTCCGACAGCAGGACGATCCTTTCCTGGCGGACAACAACACCTTTGACTCCGATTTCGACGCCGGCTTCGGCAATGACGATGATTTCGG
>DWRD01000107.1:0-13560 GCA_022318305.1 Gerosis bhagava
GTGATGTCGGTGATTGATGGCGATAAGCCGGATAATCACGATGACGATCCTGACGACACGCCACCGCCGCCGCGCGGTGGTCGTCCGGCGCTGCGCGTTGTGAAGTAATTCCTGACAGGCCCTCCGGGGCCTGTTTTTTTTGCCTGCCTGCTTTGTTAACCCCGCCACACATCACGCGTCTTGCCACTGGTACTGTTAACGCTACACGTATCCGTTCGGGGAGCAGGAATGTCTTTATTTGCCCAACTAAATTCGCGCATACGCCAGCATGGCGGATTAATTGTCTCCTGCCAGCCGGTACCCGGCAGCCCGCTTGATAACCCGCAGATTGTCGCCGCGATGGCGCTGGCGGCAGAGCAGGCGGGGGCGGTGGCGCTGCGTATTGAAGGTCTGAACAACCTGCAGGCCGTTCGTTCGTTAGTGACGGTGCCCATTATCGGCCTGATAAAGCGCGATCTGCATGAAAGCCCGGTGCGTATCACCCCGTGGGTGGAGGATATCGTCGCGCTGGCGCAGGGCGGGGCGGATATTATTGCCATTGACGGTACGCAGCGTCAGCGTCCGGTACCGGTATCGGCGCTATTGGCGGAAATTCATCATCAGGGAAAAGTGGCGATGGCGGATTGTTCGTCTCAGGCCGATGCCCTGCAGTGCTGGCAGCTGGGCGCAGAAATCGTCGGCACCACTCTTTCAGGCTATACCGCAGAAGAGACGCCGGATGAGCCCGACCTGGCGCTGGTGAAAAGCCTCAGCGCCGCGGGCTGCAGGGTAATCGCCGAGGGACGGTATAATACGCCAGCGCAGGCGGCTGAGGCGATGCGCCACGGCGCGTGGGCCGTCACCGTCGGGTCAGCGATAACCCGCTTAGAGCATATCTGTGGCTGGTATAATACGGCGTTGAAAAAAGCCGTTTCTAATCGATGAAGCATAAAAAAGCCCGGTGGCGTTAACCATCGGGCTTTTATGCGTTGCGACTCAGAATCTAATCAGACTTCAAGATAGTTGAGGATACCGTCTGCCGCTTTGCGGCCTTCGGCAATCGCCGTTACCACCAGGTCCGAACCGCGAACGATATCGCCGCCGGCAAAGATTTTCGGGTTGCTGGTCTGGAACGCGTTGTCGCTGCCTTCCGGGGCGATGATGCGGCCCTGAGAGTCCAGCTCGACGCTATGCTTCGCCAGCCATTCCATGCTGTGCGGACGGAAACCAAACGCCATCACCACCGCGTCTGCCGGCACCACGTGCTCGGAACCGGCGACGATTTCCGCGCGACGGCGGCCTTTCGCATCCGGCTGGCCCATTTCGGTGCGCGCCATTTTCACGCCGCACACTTTGCCGTTGGCATTCACTTCCACGCCCAGCGGCTGGACGTTGAACTGGAATTCGACACCCTCTTCACGCGCGTTTTTCACTTCGCGTTTGGAGCCCGGCATGTTTTCTTCGTCACGGCGATAGGCGCAAATAACGTGCGCCGCCCCCTGACGAACCGAGGTCCGCACGCAGTCCATCGCGGTGTCGCCGCCGCCGAGAACCACCACGCGTTTGCCTTCCATACTGACGAACGGTTCGTGTGCCGTTTCGCCAAAGCCCATGATCTGTTTGGTGTTGGCGATAAGGAACGGCAGAGCGTCATACACGCCGTTGGCATCTTCGTTTTCCAGCCCGCCGCGCATGGACTGGTAGGTGCCCACGCCCAGAAATACCGCATCGTACTCTTTCAGCAGATCGTCGAGCTGGACGTCACGACCCACTTCGGTATTGAGCCGGAACTCAATCCCCATGCCGGTGAAGATCTCACGGCGGCGGGTCATCACCTCTTTTTCCAGCTTGAACGCCGGGATGCCGAAGGTCAGCAGGCCGCCGATTTCCGGATGACGATCGAAGACGATCGCCTTCACGCCGTTGCGGGTCAGCACATCGGCGCAGGCCAGCCCTGCCGGACCGGCGCCGATGATGGCGACGGTTTTACCGGTTTGCTTCACGCCGGACAAGTCCGGGCGCCAGCCCATCTCAAACGCTTTATCGTTGATATAGCGTTCAATGTTGCCGATGGTCACCGCGCCGAACTCATCGTTCAGGGTGCAGGAACCTTCGCACAGGCGGTCCTGCGGGCAGACACGTCCGCAGACTTCCGGCAGGGTGTTGGTCTGATGCGACAGCTCCGCCGCTTCAAAAATACGCCCCTCGTTGGCCAGCTTCAGCCAGTTCGGGATGTAGTTGTGCACCGGACATTTCCATTCGCAGTACGGGTTGCCGCAGGAGAGGCAGCGGTCCGCCTGCGCCTTGGCCTGGCCTTCTGAAAACGGCTCGTAAATTTCTACAAACTCAATTTTACGGATCTTCAGCGGTTTCTTTGGCGGATCAACACGCTGCAGGTCGATAAATTGGTATACGTTCTGACTCATCTTAACCCCTTACTGCGCCTGCACCCGCAGCTCAGCTGCGGAACGACTACGGTGACCCAACAGTGCTTTAACATCGCTGGACTTCGGTTTAACCAGCGCAAACTTCGCCGCGAAGGCCGGCCAGTTGGCGAGGATCTCTTCGCCGCGCTGCGAACCGGTAAGCTGGACGTGTTCGGTAATTAAGCCGCGCAGGTGTTCCTCATGGATAGCCAGCGTGTCCACGTCCAGAACTTCCACCAGTTCAGGGTTAACGCGTTTACGGAAGTCGCCATCTTCATCCAGGACGTAAGCAAAGCCGCCGGTCATACCTGCGCCGAAGTTCACGCCGGTTTTACCCAGGATACAGACGATACCGCCGGTCATGTATTCACAGCCGTTGTCGCCGATGCCTTCCACCACGGTGATGGCGCCGGAGTTACGTACCGCAAAGCGTTCGCCCGCGCGTCCTGCCGCGTACAGACGACCGCCGGTCGCGCCATACAGACAGGTGTTGCCAATGATGCTTGCTTCATGGCTGCGGAAGGCGGAGCCGACCGGAGGACGAATCGACAGCAGACCGCCCGCCATGCCTTTACCCACGTAGTCGTTGGCGTCGCCGGTCAGGTGCAGCTCAACGCCGCCGGCGTTCCAGACGCCGAAGCTCTGGCCCGCGGTACCGCTAAAGTGGGCGGTAATCGGGTCGGCGGCCAGCCCCTGGTCGCCATGAGTCTGGGCGATATAACCGGACAACGACGCCCCAACGGAACGGTCGGTGTTGCGAATATCGAACCAGAACGTTTTGCTCTGTTTGTTATCCACATACGGCTTCGCCTGCTGCAGCAGCTGCGCGTTGAGCACGCCGTTATCGAACGGCGGGTTGCTCTCGGTGCAGTACAGCGCCTTGCCCGGCAGCGGCTCAGCGGTTTCCAGCAGTTTGCCGAGCTCCAGTTTCTGCTGTTTCGCCGTAAAGCCTTCCAGTTCTTTCAGCAGGTCGGTACGGCCGATCAGGTCCACCAGGCGCTTCACGCCCAGCTGCGCCATCAGCTCGCGGGTTTCGCGGGCGATGAATTCAAAGTAGTTGGTCACTTTGAACGGCAGGCCGTGGTAGTGGTTCTTACGCAGTTTGTCGTCCTGGGTCGCTACGCCGGTGGCGCAGTTGTTCAGATGACAGATACGCAGGTATTTACAGCCCAGCGCGACCATCGGGCCGGTGCCGAAGCCGAAGCTTTCCGCGCCAAGGATTGCCGCTTTGATGATATCGAGGCCGGTTTTCAGGCCGCCGTCTACCTGCAGGCGAATTTTATGACGCAGGCCGTTGGCGACCAGCGCCTGCTGGGTTTCCACCAGGCCAAGTTCCCACGGACAGCCGGCATATTTCACCGATGAGAGCGGGCTCGCCCCGGTACCGCCATCGTAACCGGCGATAGTGATAAGGTCTGCGTAGGCTTTCGCCACGCCGGTGGCGATGGTGCCGACACCCGGTTCGGAAACCAGTTTGACGGAAATCATCGCCTTCGGATTGACCTGCTTGAGGTCGAAAATCAGCTGCGCCAGATCCTCGATAGAGTAAATATCGTGGTGCGGCGGCGGGGAGATCAGCGTCACGCCCGGTACCGAATAACGCAGTTTGGCGATATAAGGCGTCACTTTGTCACCCGGCAACTGTCCGCCTTCACCGGGTTTCGCGCCCTGGGCGACTTTAATCTGGATCACGTCGGCATTCACCAGGTAGGCTGGAGTAACGCCGAAACGACCGGAAGCCACCTGCTTAATACGCGAGACTTTGTTGGTGCCATAGCGTGCCGGGTCTTCGCCGCCTTCACCGGAGTTGGAGAAGCCGCCGATGCTGTTCATCGCTTCCGCCAGTGATTCGTGCGCTTCCGGGCTCAGCGCACCGATCGACATGGCCGCGGTATCGAAGCGTTTAAACAGCTCTTTCGCTGATTCCACTTCATTGATGCTTACGGCTTCATCGCCTGGGTTGAGCGCCAGCAGATCGCGCAGCGTGGCCGCCGGGCGTTCATTAACCAGCTTCGCATATTCTTGATAATCACGGTATTCGCCGCTCTGAACCGCCTGCTGCAGGGTGCGAACGACGTCCGGGTTGTAGGCGTGATATTCGCCGCCGTGGACGTATTTCAGCAAGCCGCCCTGAGCCAGCGGTTTACGTGCCAGCCATGCGCGCTTCGACAGATTCAGCAGGTCCTGCTGGAAGTCGTCGAAACCGGCGCCGCCGATGCGGCTCACTACGCCCTGGAAGCAGAGGTCGGCCACGTCGCGATGCAGGCCGACCGCTTCGAACAGCTTCGAGCAGCGGTAGGAGGCGATGGTCGAGATCCCCATCTTCGACATGATTTTGTACAGGCCTTTGTTGATGCCGTTACGGTAGTTCAACATCACCGCACGGTATTCTTTATCGATAGCTTTGCTATCCACCAGCTTCGCCAGGGTTTCGTAAGCCAGATAAGGATAGATAGCCGTCGCGCCAAAGCCCAGCAGCACCGCGAAGTGGTGCGGATCGCGGGCGCTGGCGGTTTCGACGATGATGTTAGCGTCGCAGCGCAGGCTCTTTTCGACGAGGCGCGTCTGGATAGCGCCAACGGCCATCGGCGCCGGCACCGGCAGACGATCTTTCGCGATGTTGCGGTCAGACAGTACCAGCAATACGGTACCGTTACGCACCATCTGTTCCGCTTTATCGCACAGCGCTTTTACCGTCTCGGCCAGCGTGGTTTCGTTGGCATCAAAGGTAATGTCCAGGGTGTCGGCGCGATAGTGCTCCTCCTCCATGGTGGTCAGCTGTTTAAAGTCGGAGTACAGCAGGATCGGCGATTTGAAGCTCAGACGATGCGCCTGGCCTTCCGCTTCGCAGAAGACGTTCATTTCGCGACCAATACTGGTAGCCAGCGACATCACGTGCGCTTCACGCAGCGGATCGATAGGCGGGTTTGTCACCTGGGCGAACTGCTGGCGGAAATAATCGTAAATGATACGCGGCTGGCTGGAGAGCACGGCGAATGGGGTATCATCGCCCATCGAACCGACCGCTTCCTGGCCGTTTTCCCCAAGGACGCGCAGAACGGAGTCCAGCTCTTCGGCGCTGTAGTTAAACTGTTTCTGGTAGCTGGCGAGCGTGTCGTCATCCAACTGACGGCTGCCGACTTCTTCTTCCGGCAGGTCTTCGAACGGCACCAGACGGCGGACGTTTTTCTCCATCCACTCTTTGTACGGATGGCGGCTTTTCAGATCGTTATCGGTTTCCGCCGAGTGCAGAATGCGCCCGCTGCGGGTATCGATGACCATCAGCTCGCCAGGCCCAACGCGGCCTTTTTCCATCACCTCATCCGGCTGATAGTCCCAGATGCCGACTTCAGACGCGCAGGTGATGAGTTTATCTTTGGTAATGACGTAGCGCGCCGGACGCAGACCGTTACGGTCGAGGTTACAGGCGGCGTAGCGACCGTCGGACATGACGATGCCCGCCGGGCCGTCCCACGGCTCCATATGCATGGAGTTAAAGTCGAAGAACGCGCGCAGCTCCGGATCCATATCCGGGTTATTCTGCCAGGCCGGCGGTACCAGCAGGCGCATCGCGCGGACGATATCCATCCCGCCTGCCAGCAGCAGTTCCAGCATATTATCCATCGAGCTTGAGTCAGAGCCGGTTTCATTGACGAACGGCGCGGCGTCATGCAGATCGGGGATCAGCGGGGTCTGGAATTTATAGGTACGGGCGCGGGCCCACTGGCGGTTACCGGTGATGGTATTGATTTCACCGTTGTGCGCCAGATAGCGGAACGGCTGCGCCAGCGGCCAGCGTGGCACGGTGTTGGTGGAGAAGCGCTGGTGGAACAGACAGATAGCGGATTCCAGGCGCAGGTCCGCGAGGTCCAGGTAGAAGCGCGGCAAATCCGCCGGCATACACAGACCTTTATAGATATTGACCAGGTTTGACAGGCTACAAACGTAGAAATCTTTGTCGTCCTGCAGGCGCTTTTCAATGCGACGGCGCGCGATGAACAGACGGCGTTCCATATCGCGCGGGCGCCAGCCTGCCGGAGCGTTAACAAAAATTTGTTCAATACGAGGCAGCGAGGAGAGGGCGATTTCACCGAGCACGCCTTCGTTAGTCGGCACATCGCGCCAGCCAACGATAGACAATGTTTCGCGTTGCAGCTCTTCTTCAACGATACGGCGCGCAGCGCTTGCCAGCTCGGGGTCTTTATTCAGGAACAGCATCCCGACGGCGTAGTTTTTGGCTAAGCGCCAGCCGCGCTCTTCCGCCACAATCCGGAAGAAACGATCGGGTTTTTGTAACAGCAGGCCGCAACCGTCGCCGGTTTTACCATCGGCAAGGATCGCGCCGCGGTGCTGCATTCGGGCCAGTGCGTGTATAGCGGTGCGCACTACCTTGTGGCTAGGTTCGCCTTCTATGTGGGCGATCAGGCCGAAACCACAGTTATCCCGCTCAAGGGATTTGTCGTACAACATATCAGTGAACCTCCCCAGGCTCTACGGGATGCCCTCTTAATCGATTGCGCGCAAGGCACAGCAAGAGCATGGCGACGGGGTAAGGGCATCTTTGCCTACCTCGCATTCGCCCTCTTTAAATCCTTTTCGCATCGGTACACAAGTTTGAGGACTTGCTATTAAGAGGGAATCTCAATTACTGCATAAATATGATGAGCAGAGCGCTCATCCAGAAAGCTTCCAGCGGATTCCCAACTTATCGAGAATCCACACTTACGTCAAATGGCAATCTTATTTATACAAAAGTGTGCTAAGAGGTGGTTAATTTTATGATTTTAAAGAGTATTATTGTTTTTTTAAAGGCATATAAACTCTCAGGGATGCGTAATCTAGTGTGATCTGTCTCACTATATCCGCAGCCTAAGATTACCTTTCTGTGCTGAATTGTATTTTTATAGCAGAGTATTTGACTGCTGCTGTTCTTAATGGCAGGAAATAAAACTATTTTTTGCTGTGACAAAGATAATTGAAACTCAGCATTGAAGTATAAGGGAATGTTATTACTGCAGCTGTGAATGAAACAGCGTTTATTTTGATTGAATATGCAATGAGCTAAGCGGCCGCGCTGACGATTGATCCAGGTCATCGCCGTCGGAGGCTAAAAATGGCAGGCTTGGCCCCTTTCTTGAGGCCGGTCTATCAGATTATGCAGTTACAAAAATTAGTCAACATGTTTGGTGGGGATCTTACGCGCCGCTACGGTGAAAAGGTACATAAACTGACGCTGCATGGTGGCTTTAGCTGCCCGAATCGTGATGGCACAATTGGCCGCGGCGGCTGCACATTTTGTAATGTCGCCTCCTTCGCCGACGAGGCCCAGCAGTACCGCTCAATTGCCGATCAGCTGGCGCACCAGGCGCAGCTGGTCAACCGCGCGAAACGCTATCTTGCTTATTTCCAGGCCTACACCAGCACCTTTGCCGAAGTTCAGCTCCTGCGTTCGATGTATCAGCAGGCGGTGAGTCAGGCGAATATCGTGGGGCTGTGCGTCGGCACTCGCCCCGACTGCGTTCCCGATGCGGTGCTGGACCTGCTCAGCGAATATCGGGAGCAGGGCTATGAAATCTGGCTGGAGCTGGGATTGCAGACTGCGCATGATAAAACGCTGCATCGTATCAATCGCGGCCATGACTTTGCCTGCTACCAGCGCACCACCCGACTGGCGCGCGAGCGCGGATTAAAGGTCTGTGCGCATCTTATCGTCGGCCTGCCGGGCGAAACCCAGCAGCAGTGCCTGCACACCCTGCAACGGGTAGTTGACACTGGCGTCGATGGCATCAAGCTGCACCCGCTGCACATCGTGACCGGCAGCATCATGGCGAAAGCCTGGCAGGCGGGTCGCCTGAACGGTATTGCGCTGGATGACTATACGGTCACCGCCGGTGAGATGATTCGCCATACGCCGCCGGAGGTGATTTATCACCGTATCTCGGCCAGCGCCCGTCGCCCAACGCTGCTGGCGCCGCTGTGGTGCGAAAACCGCTGGACCGGCATGGTCGAGCTGGACAAATACCTTAATGCCCATGGCGTTCAGGGGTCGGCATTGGGGACGCCGTGGATCCTGCCCGCCTGATGCTCCACTTCCTTAACGGCTGATTACCGCCGCATTTTTTGCACAACTTACAGCGTAATGTTCAGAATTGGGTATTATTGTGCGGAGTTGGCGATAAGGAATCCCTCATGAAGCAAATTCGTATGCTGGCGCAGTACTATGTCGATCTGATGATGAAGTTAGGTCTGGTGCGCTTTTCAATGCTGTTAGCTCTGGCGCTGGTGGTGCTGGCTATTGTGGTACAGATGGCCGTCACAATGGTGCTGCATGGGCAGGTGGAGAGTATTGATGTCATCCGCTCTATCTTCTTCGGGCTGCTGATTACCCCCTGGGCGGTCTATTTTCTGTCGGTGGTAGTCGAACAGCTGGAAGAGTCGCGGCAGCGGCTCTCGCGGCTGGTGGAAAAGCTGGAAGAGATGCGCGAGCGCGACCTTAAGCTTAACGTACAGCTCAAGGACAATATCGCCCAGTTGAACCAGGAAATTGGCGAGCGTGAGAAAGCGGAAGCGGAACGAGAAACCACGCTGGAACAGTTGAAAATAGAGATGAAAGAGCGCGAAGAGACGCAAATTCAGCTGGAACAACAGTCCTCTTTCCTGCGCTCTTTTCTTGATGCCTCACCGGATCTGGTTTTCTATCGTAACGAGGATAAAGAGTTCTCCGGCTGTAACCGGGCGATGGAACTGTTGACCGGAAAAAGCGAAAAGCAGCTGATTCACCTCAAGCCGCAGGATGTCTATAGCGAAGAAGCCGCGGTGAAAGTGCTGGAGACCGATGAGAAAGTCTTCCGCCATAATGTCTCGCTGACCTACGAACAATGGCTCGATTATCCCGATGGGCGTAAAGCCTGCTTTGAGATCCGCAAGGTCCCCTACTATGACCGCGTGGGCAAGCGCCGTGGCCTGATGGGCTTTGGCCGCGATATTACCGAGCGTAAGCGCTATCAGGACGCGCTGGAGCGCGCCAGCCGGGACAAGACCACCTTTATCTCAACCATCAGCCACGAGCTGCGTACGCCGCTCAACGGCATCGTTGGGCTCAGCCGCATCCTGCTGGATACTGAATTGACCAACGAGCAGGAAAAATATCTGAAAACTATCCATGTTTCAGCGGTGACGCTGGGGAATATCTTCAACGATATTATCGACATGGATAAAATGGAGCGGCGCAAAGTGCAGCTCGATAATCAGGAGGTGGACTTCACCAGCTTCCTTGCCGATCTGGAGAACCTCTCGGGCCTGCAGGCGCAGCAGAAAGGGTTGCGCTTTGTGATGGAGCCAACCCAGCCGCTGCCGCACAAGGTGGTAACCGATGGTACGCGCCTGCGGCAGATCCTGTGGAACCTTATCAGCAATGCGGTGAAGTTTACCCAGCAGGGCAATGTCACCGTGCGCGTCCGCTATGATGAAGGCGATATGCTGCACTTCGAAGTCGAGGACTCCGGTATCGGTATCCCGCAGGCGGAGCAGGACAAAATTTTCGCCATGTATTATCAGGTGAAAGATAGCCATGGCGGTAAACCGGCAACCGGTACCGGCATTGGTCTGGCGGTGTCGCGCCGTCTGGCGCGCAATATGGGCGGCGATATCAGCGTGACCAGCCAGCCGGGGCAGGGGGCGACGTTTACCCTGACCGTACACGCGCAGGCGGTGGCTGATGAAGTCGAAGATACGCTGGCCGAAGACGATATGCCGCTGCCGGCGCTGAACGTGCTGCTGGTGGAAGATATCGAACTGAACGTGATTGTCGCCCGTTCGGTGCTGGAAAAACTGGGCAACAGCGTGGACGTGGCGATGACCGGTAAAGCCGCTCTGGAGATGTTCGAACCCGGCGAATACGACCTGGTGCTGCTGGATATTCAGCTACCGGACATGACCGGCCTCGATATCTCGCGGCAGCTAAAACAGCGCTATGCCGCCGATGAGCTACCGCCGCTGGTGGCGCTGACCGCTAACGTGCTGAAGGACAAAAAAGAGTACCTTGATGCCGGCATGGATGATGTATTGAGTAAGCCGCTGTCGGTACCGGCGTTAACCGCGATCATCAAGAAATTCTGGGATGCGCCGGAAGACGACGGCCATGAACCGCCTGCGGTGGATGTCGCGAAATCGGCATCGGTACTGGACACCGATATGCTGGAGCAATATATCGAGCTGGTGGGACCGAAGCTGATTACCGACGGGCTGGCGGTGTTCGAGAAGATGATGCCAGGCTACATGTCCGTGCTGGAATCGAATCTCACCGCGCGCGACCAGAAAGGTATCGTCGATGAGGGCCATAAAATTAAGGGCGCGGCGGGTTCGATAGGTCTGCGCCATATCCAGCAGTTGGGACAGCAGATCCAAACGCCAGATTTACCCGCGTGGGAAGACAACGTTGGCGAGTGGGTGGAAGAGATGAAATCCGAGTGGCAAAACGATGTTGCGATACTGAAGGCCTGGATTGCGGCGGCGGATAAAAAATGACCCCGGATAAACCGGGGTGCGCGAATACTGCGCCAACACCAGGGAACTGGTTGTTGAGCCAGGATTGTTCGAGTGATTTTTTTACACGGCGCAACCTGAGGATTTGGCTTGCTCGTTCATTAAGATAGCAAACCATAAATAATTTGTTACGTGAATCGGTAAAATATGTGAAGCATAGCGAGTAAATCAAAATTATTTACTTGTTTCATAGAGTTGCGCTAAGGGGTTAGCAAGATGAAGAAGATTGGCGTGGTACTAAGCGGCTGTGGCGTTTACGACGGCGCAGAAATCCATGAAGCGGTCATTACCCTGTTGGCCATTGCGCGTCGCGGCGCGCAGGCCGTCTGCTTTGCGCCGGATAAGGCGCAAACCGACGTGATCAATCATCTGACCGGCGAAACGATGGCGGAAAGCCGCAACGTGCTGATTGAAGCGGCGCGTCTTGCGCGCGGCGCTATTCAGCCTTTGGCCAGCGCCCGTGTGGACGATCTGGATGCGCTGATTGTGCCAGGCGGCTTTGGCGCGGCGAAAAACCTGAGTAATTTCGCCGCCCAGGGGAGTGACTGCGTCGTTGACCGCGATCTGCAGGCGTTAACGCTGGCGATGCACGAGGCGGGTAAGCCGCTGGGCTTTATGTGTATCGCGCCGGCGCTGTTGCCGAAGATTTTCCCGACACCGCTGCGGATAACCATCGGTACCGATCCGGATACTGCCGAGGTGCTGGAAGAGATGGGCGCGGAGCATGTGCCGTGCCCGGTTGACGACATCGTGGTCGATGAAGACAACAAAGTGGTGACCACGCCTGCTTATATGCTGGCGCAGAATATTGCCGAGGCCGCCAGCGGTATTGAGAAACTGGTCGATCGCGTACTGGTTCTCGCTGAATGAGTAAGCGTGTTGCGCCGCTGGCGATGATCAAGCGCCTGCTGTTACGCCTGGCGCTTATCTGCGTGGTTTTCTGGGGCGGCGGTATCGCCGTATTCAGCGTTCTGCCGGTGCCGTTCTCAGCGGTGATGCTCGAGCGCCAGGTTAGCGCCTGGTTCTCCGGTGATTTTCATTATGTCGCCCATTCTGATTGGGTTGGTATGGACGAGATTTCCCCCTGGATGGGGCTGGCGGTGATTGCTGCTGAAGATCAGAAATTCCCCGACCACTGGGGTTTTGACGTGCCGGCAATCGAAAAAGCGCTGGCGCACAACGAACGGAATGAAAATCGAATTCGCGGCGCGTCGACGCTCTCTCAGCAGACGGCGAAAAACCTGTTTTTATGGGATGGCCGTAGCTGGCTACGCAAGGGGCTGGAAGTGGGCCTGACCGTCGGGATCGAAACGGTCTGGAGCAAGAAACGCATTCTCACCGTGTATCTGAATATCGCCGAGTTTGGCGACGGTATTTTCGGTGTTGAAGCGGCGGCCCAGCGCTATTTTCATAAGCCGGCCAGCCGTTTAACCCCTGCAGAGGCCGCGCTGCTGGCGGCGGTATTACCGAATCCGATTCGGTTTCGCGCCGATGCGCCATCAGGTTATGTTCGCAGCCGACAGGCATGGATCCTGCGCCAGATGCGTCAGTTAGGCGGCGAAGGCTTTATGCAGGCCAATAAGCTGCATTAACCGCAATCCCGCCGGGAGATGCTTAGTCTTCATCAAACCCGGCATTGAACAGCGCGATCACCGCCGCCAGCGCTTCGACTTCCTGCGGGCCGCTGGCCTCCACCTCAATTTGACGACCTTTGGCGGAATCGAGCATCAGCAGGGCGATAACGCTATTGGCTTCCGCCTCCGTGCCTTCGTCGTTGCGTAGCAACACTTCCGCATCGAAATTCTGCATTAGCTCGAAAAGCTTCATCGCCGGGCGTGCGTGCATGCCCAGCTTGTTGGTGATTTCAACGGTTTGCTTGACGGTCATGATTTACGTTTTTCCAGCGTCCGGTGACGAGACTGCACGTTCTTACCGCGCGAGCGGAAGTAGTCAGCCAGCTGTTCGGCAATATAGACCGAGCGATGCTTACCGCCGGTACAACCAATGGCCACCGTCAGATAGCTGCGGTTATTGGTTTCCAGCATTGGCAACCAAAGCTCCAGATAGCTTCGGGTCTGATAAATAAAGTTATGCACTTCCGTATGGCGATCGAGGAAGGCGGCAACCGGTTTATCGAGGCCGGTCATGGGGCGTAGCTTCGGATCCCAGTGCGGGTTCGGCAGGAAACGGACGTCAAAAACGTAATCGGCATCGATCGGGATACCGTGTTTGAAGCCGAATGATTCAAAGACCATCGTCAATTCACGTTCGCGTTTACCTAGCAGGCGGGTACGCAGCATCTCGGCCAGTTCATGCACCGACATTTCGGAAGTATCGACGATCAGGTCCGCGCGCGAGCGCAGCGGCTCGAGCAGATCGCTCTCTTCGTCGATCGCGCTTTCGAGCGACAAATTCTTGCTGGAGAGCGGATGCAAGCGGCGGGTATCGCTGTAGCGGCGGATCAGGGTATTGCGGTCGGCATCAAGGAACAGCAGCTGCGGGGAGAAGGATTCCGGCAGGTTCTGCATCGCTTGTTCAAAGATTTCCGGTGATTCCGGCATATTACGCACGTCGATGCTGACGGCCGCGGAGATATCGCGGTCGGCCAGCG